>CM037997.1:15403333-15605615 GCA_021234005.1 Nephelium lappaceum | reverse complement strand
GCTTTAGAATTAAAAATCCCATCAAAAGCTTATTTCCGCTCAAATTTAATCCCAACACCTTCTTAGGGCACGTGAGACCTTCTTTCGCTACATTGTTTATAGCGTTGGATCCCTCTCGAGCTAAGCTTTCCAACGACATCTTATCACCAAAACGAAAGTCGTTTGGACCACTTTCAAATTAATAAAAGTTTATCATAGGAATTCTTGTCATATTCCTAACAAATATATCCTAGTTCGAGTTGTCTTCCACTAATGGTTACACCTTCTATAAAATGGTTGATTTTTAAGCTGCGTACAAGTCATGGCCAGTTGGACTGGGAAATTAATTGACAAACCTTTTGTTATAATGTTAAGAGATGGACCCGACAATGACTTAGACCGGGTCAATATAGCTCAAATCCACATAAATTATATTTGTTATGCAATCAGTCATGGAAATTTTTACCAAAGTACTCAAAAGGATTTCCCTATACTTCTTAATTTCCATGAGGTACCTATCGATGAAGCCAAAAATCACTTAGAGTAGGTGAATATATGGCTAAAGTCGACTAAATCTATACTATGAGTTATCGCCAAATTGAAGGGTACATGTAATTTAAAGACTCAATAGTAGTTAAACCTAAAATCTGACTGAGATGTTTTTTTTTTTCTTTTTTCATCTCTAAATTTACTATAAAATTGTTTGTTTTTTTAAAGTTAAAATTATATATAAACTAGTAATTTAACATTTATATCATTTTTACTCTTAGTTGTTATGAAATTTTATTTAATAAAATACAAAAAAAATAATTATTTATAATTAAAATATGATTAAAAAGTATAATAGATTAATTAAATTTATATATTTATAATTAAAATATGATTAAAAAGTATTATATTTAAAAGGCAGCTAAAAAAAGTGAATGACTATATTGTAAATAAAAATACATTAGTCCAATTTCAAAAATTTTGGGATGAGAGGTTTTTATTTTTTTAATTATGTTGTATAAGGGAAAACAATATTTATAATATAAAATTAGGATAAAATTGAAAATATGTTGTTTTGGGAATGATAGACTTATAATGTACTATATTTTAAATAGGTATTTGCAATAAATTAAAAGTAAAAAT
Organism: Nephelium lappaceum; assembly: GCA_021234005.1. Lineage (NCBI taxonomy): Eukaryota > Viridiplantae > Streptophyta > Magnoliopsida > Sapindales > Sapindaceae > Nephelium > Nephelium lappaceum. Next base: position 15,604,505 of record CM037997.1, on the reverse strand, counting down.
TTTTATATTGTTTTATATTTTTAGGTAGTTTTAAGTGATTTGACCACTTAAAAAATTAAACAAAAATAACTTAATTTATACAATTTAGCACCATTAAATTATAAATGGAAAAAAACAACGGTATGTGTCTATTATTGGGGAGAATTTACCAATGCACCTATTGCTATCATGCCACGTGACACAATTATGATGTGAAAGTTTGGTTTGTTCCACTACACCCAAGATCTTTCTTAACTAGAATCTAATTCTATCAATCAGACAAGTAAATTATATGTGACTTGTGTGGTCTATCATGAAAATTTCTTGTTAAGTACTCAAAAGTATGTCCTAGTAGATTTGACAAGTGTGATCTGTATGTAAGTTTCCAAACATCCAATAAAGTCTAGTCACATGGATTAATGGAGCTCCTTGTTTGATTCCCTGCCATTTGTCTTTTATAAATAGAGACATTTTCTAGTGGAAAATTGACAATTTGACAAGGCTTTTCTGTTTAACCTTTTTTCTTCCTTGTTAATGCGTTTACTTCACTAAGTCAGTGCATTGCTTATTATGTTTTGGTCCATGCTAAACTTATTCTGTTTCTCTTTGTAATAGAGTCCTGAAACTTGCCCAATATGCTCCACCACATAGGCAAATATTTTTTTAGGGGATACAAATTTGAGAACTTTCATCTACATTGCTAATAACATGGAAAGACCTTAAACTTGCCCAATATGCTCCACCACAGAGGCAATTATATTTTTAGGCGATATGAATTTGAGAACTTTCATCTACATTTGCTAATAACTTGGAAAGACAAGAAATTTATGTACAATTTCTTTGAAATCTTACAATCACATTTTTTACAAACAAAATTCCAGTGCCTAACATGTCACTAACTATTGGCATCTAAGCGAAGCAAAATTCTATTTCAACTAATATGCTTCCAAAGAGTTGCATAATTATTTTATTAAAAGAAATAGGTTAAGAGCACGTATTTTTTCTTAACTATTACAATAGATTCGAATTTAGGGAAGAAAAAATGATTGAAACTCATCACATTTATGGTGAAAGTACGAGAGATATATCATCAGACCAATCTCATCTTAAGGGCACATATTATGGTTTAAAAAAGTGAATAAAAAATCACATTTATTTTTTCAAAATACAAAAAATTATGTAATAACGTTTTCAAAGAATAAATATAAATTATTTATTGAAATTTTGGATTCTAGACATGAGTCAAAACATATATCTCTAAAGTTGAGGTGATGATTAGCAACCATGATGCAAGTGCTCTGGTTTTGCACATTTGATTGCAGCATATGTTAACTTTTTTGGAAACATGTATAAGATGAAGCCTCAAATTTGTTATTCATAATTTATAGATCTTGTGCTGCGTCAACCGCAAAATATGAAAGTCTGCACAATAATATGACATAAATGTTTGTTGTATTTACCTAATTATACTTTATTTTTTTAAAAAAATACTTAATTATGCTTAGAGAACTTATGTACTTAGTGCGCATTGAGTTAAAATTCATGAGTGATAATTTGGTTTTTAATCTCAGTACTAATTCTGAGAGAGTGTTTTATTATATACATAATTGTTACAAAAGGAAACATTACAAAATTAGTAAAAACAGATTCTACGGCACTATAATTATAGAATACAACACAAATACAATCAATTGTAGTCAATCATGATTGACAGCAAATTATCCTTGAAATGAGTCTTGGATTTTTGCTTTGACTTCTTTTGATTGAAATTGCATTCAAAGACAATCAATTGTAATCAATCATGATTGACAACAAATTATCCTTAAAATGAGCTTTGGATTTTTGTTTTGATTTCCTTTAATTGAGGCTACATTCAAATGCAATCAATTGTAATCAATCATGACTAACAATAAATTATCCTTGAAATGAATCTTGGATTTTTGCTTTGACTTTTTTGATTGGGGCTGCATTCAAATACAATAAATTATAATCAATCATGATTGACAACAAATTATCCTTGAAATGGGCCTCAGATTTTTGTTTTGACTTCCTTTGATTGAGGCTAACAATCAATTGTAATCAATCATGATTGACAACAAATTATCCTTAAATGACCCTTGCATTTTTGCTTTGACTTCCTTTGATTGAGGTTGCATTGTTGTAGTGATACACTTGCCATTAGTAATGCTTGGATTGATAATGTCCTGCTTTATATATGTACTTGACTTCTTTAACATTCACATTATCCTTTGATGGAGGCTACATTAGTAATGCAAATTATCCTTTGATTCAAAACATTTATGCACTTGCCAATAGTAATGCAAATTATCCTTTGATTGAGGTTGACTTCAAATATAATTAGTTATAATCAATCATGACTGACAAGAAATTATCCTTGAAATGAACCTTGGATTTTTACTTTGACTTCCTTTGATCAAGGCTGCAGTGTTGTGTTGATAAACTTGCCATTAGTAATGCTTGGATTGATCATGTCCTGCTTTACGCACTTAACTTCTCTAACATTCCCCCTCAAACAAGAGGGAGATAGAGTCACACCAAGTTTGTCTTTAAGAAATCAAAATCGAGACATTGTCAATGCCTTTATAAGAGAATCAATAACTTGATCAAATGATGATACATACCTTACTTCAAGATCCTTTTGGAGAACCTTATCACAAAATGAAAAACAATCTCAATGTGTTTTATGCGTGTCTGATAGACTGGATTAGTTGCAAGTGCTCCAGCTCCCATGTTGTCACACCAAGCAATAGGACAATGTGGTAAATTGATCTCAATTTCATGCAATTGAGACTAAAACCAACTGATTTCAGTAGCTAAGTTTGCCAAAGATCGATTTTCAAATTCCGCATGTTGCTTTTTGGAAGAGAATCACGAAGGAATACGCAGTATCTAGAAGTAGAGCGTCTATCATTAGGATAGCTTGCCCAATCGACATCTAAAAATCCCACCAAATCTACTCTTTCACTTGGCTTAATATGTAAACCATGATTTGCAGTGCCTTTTAATTATTGAAGAACACATTTCATAGATTGCCAATGAAGCAAAGTTGTTGTAAAAATTGACTTAATTTATTAACAACAAATACTATATGAAGCCTAGTGAAAGTTAAGTACTGTAGGGCTCTAATGGCAAATTTCTAGTGTGTTTTATTAAGTAATTCTAATGATGGGATATTTTCTAATAAAAACACAATACCAAATAGTCACTCTAAAAATTATGCAGCTATACACAGTCCACAAGTAATACAGTAGTGAGTAGAGTATCATTCCCACAAGGATTGACAAAATTATTTATGTGAAGTGGAGGTGACTAGATCTATCCAAATTAACTTAATAGATTACTTATAATTGCCTTGATTAATGTAATATTGATTAAATTATCAATGTGAGATTACATTAATCAAATCCATCCAATTCATTTTCAAAGATACCATATGAGCTAGACATTGACAATTAAATAAAGAGTTTCCTTCATGATTAGTCATAAAACATATAATATATGAAAGTAAATCAACATTGCCCACTGGTGGGAGGTGCTGTTTGTACCACCCTTTGCCTTTGTCTTAGAGAGGCAAGGTTCGAGCAATGTGTTAGTAGGACTTTGGTTGTAGTTTCTTCCCACTTGTTTGTGGATCCCTCCTTCCAATTTATGGAAATTTTGTTTCGAACCATGCCTTAAAATTTACATCTGAGATCCCACTTGTTGTGTATATAATTGTAATGTGTACTATGTATTAGGTCAAAAATAAAAAAATAAATCAACATTTACACTTAAACTTGGTTTTGGCATGATGGATAGAAGCATGCATGGGTGTGAAAGTCTTCCTTATTAGCTCATGGGTTAAATCTTCCTTGTTCAAACATCTTCATAATTAACTGAGTGGCGATATTTCCACCCCTTGAAAGCCGTATGCACACCCCTTTTTATATTTACACCTTATTAAGATTTTTAAAATTTCATATCCCATAAATTCACCTTATGAATTACCAATTATGTCAATTCTTTTATTTACTTTTAAAATATTATAGTTAAATTAAAACATTAAGAAAAAAAAAATTCTACACTATGGAAAGCCGGAGATCCCTTTAACACTCAGAGCTCACCTTTACCCCGCCTGCGTTAGAGGGGAAGACTAGCAAAGCGAGAAAAGACATAGGGAGGGAGAGCTACATCTTATGATGATCTATCCTATTTAAACATTCTCTCTCATTCTCTCTCTCTCTCGTTGGTGTATACAAATACTTATATATAAGTACTCACATCTTCTGATAACTCATTCTCGTCTTACTCTTATCTCACAAATTTATATTCACATTAGATATCTTGTACATGTTTTGTGTTAGATAGAATCCTCTGAATTACATACCTGTGGAGCAATATAAGATGAACAATGGGTATAGAGATGAGAACAATTTATGGCGTTATTTCCATCCAAAAAAGGATGTTGTTGGGGTATGTCCATTATGCTTGAATGAGAGGTTGCTTCTCTTGGCTTCAAAGCAAGGCCAAGACATAGGAAGGGGAAGTTGCATCCTTTCGAGAACTTCTGGATTGGAGAAGCATTCAGAACGGGCTCCGTGTTTTGAATCTTGGTCCAAGTGCAAAACCAGCTACTCTTCCTCACGGCTAACTTCAGAGGGGAAGAGAACCTCTTGGAAAGAGAATTGTGGAGCAACCAAAAGGAAGTAGGCGGATGATTTAATAAAGAATCAATAAAGTCTTGTAGCTATGAGTGGAGAATATCCGTGTAAAGGAAAGAGACTCCTATAGCAAAGGCTAGCTGCTAGCTTACATGCTAATTGCCTTATGGGTCCTCCCTTTCTCCCCTTTGGTTGGTGGCTTTATGGTTTAATGTTGGGAAAATCTCAAAAAACCCTTGACTTTTGACGTATCATCCATTTTCCCCTATATAGTTTTGTTTTTATCCAATGTACCTATTGACTTTAAATTAAACACCCAAAATACTCCCTAGAATCGTATAAAATGATGATAATGCCTTTGACGGTAATAGATTCTATTAGGTGGATATGATTAACCATTTGACTCTAAAAGAAAAAAAGAAAATGCAATGAAAAATTAATTAAAATAATATTAATTAAAAAATCAAAAATAAAATAAATAATATTAAATATAAAATTATAAAAAAATAAGATAATTTCATTTAAAAATAAAAATATATATATGAATAAAAATATATATTTTTCTCTCTTTTACCTCTCTCTCTCTTTCTCTCTCTTTTCCCTTTTCTTCTTATCTTTTTATATCTTCGACTGATCCTCTTCTATCTCTATCTCCATCTCCAACCGGTGACCAAATGGAGACCATAGTGGTCTCATCTGTCAAAGACCCAAGTGGATCTACCACAGTAGAGAACTAGAATGGTCTCTACCATGGAAGGCCTAGATGGGTCTCCGATGGCGGAGACCATCGTGTTCTTTACTACGCTGCCACAAAGGTCGTCTCAACGATCATCTACTTTGTCTTATCACCTCTGCTCATCTATGTCAATTCCATCTTTATCTGTGTCCTCGATTCCCACTACATCCTCTACTTGTTCACCTTTCACGACCCTCTTCTACTGCCACTGTCTTACTTGACCTAGTCATGAGACTTAGGTTAGGTTTATGAGATAAAAGGTTTATGGTTTTGATTTTGAAGATTGAGGTGTATTTGTTATAGAGATGTTAGAGGTTATGGGTTGGGGTTTGTTTGATTTTTGAAGATTGGGGTGTGTTTGTTCGTTTGTGTGAGGTTACGGGTTGGTAATGATACTAGAGATTTTTGTATTTGTTTGTTCTGGAGATGTCACAGATTGTGGGTTGGGATGTGTTTAATTTTTGAAGATTGGTATGTGTTTGTTTCTTTGTGTGAGGTTAGGGGTTGGTGATAATGCTGGAGATTTCTGTATTTGTTTGTTCTAGAGATGTTGGAGGTTGTAGGTTTGGGGTTAGGGGTTTGTTTGATTTCTGAAGATTAGAGTGTGTGCTTGTTTGTGTGAAGTTAGGGGTTGGTGACGATGCTGGGGACATTAATCAAAATTTATTGGGTCCGAGGGATGGAGATACAGTTCATGGAGACCAATGGTAGAGACCACTAGAGATTGGTTTTTTTTTTTTTTTTTTTTTTTTCTTTTTTGGATTATGTTGATAGAGTCTATGTTGAAGGTTGATGATGAAGGTAATGGTTGATAGAGATCTAATCTAGATCTCCACTTTTTTGTTAAAAAAAAAATTATTAATTCTTTATTTTTTAATTTAATGTAGTGATCTCCACCGTCCATCTCATGAGATGGATGGTGGAGATAAGTTTTTATTAATTTATAATTTTTTATTTTAAAATATTATTTTATAATTATTTTATTTATTAAATAAAAATATAAGGGTTAAAAATATCTTTTTACTTGTTTTTTAATTTTTCTATTAACTTTGTAACGGAAGGGAGATTTTGGATAAAAATAAAATCACAAAGGGGAAAATGTTTTTCTGTTAACTTTGTAACAAAATGGAGATTTTAGATAAAACTAAAATCACAAGAGGGAAAATAGATAATCTATCAAAAATCATGTGGTTTTTTAGGATTTTCCCTTTAATGTTTTAGGTGATTTTTTAGGATTTTTCCTTTAATGTTTTCCACTGCTTGGCAATTTGGGTGGGATCTCCTCCTTACAAGTGAAGGCCACAACTTTCTCCTTGGTTCTAGAAGCCATGAAGATAATTTTGGATTTGGATTTGAAGTTGGAGTGCTGAAATTTAATTATGACAATAATAATATCATCTTTTAATTAAAATGTTAATAATTCAATTTAAGGGTGATGTTGGAATATTAAAAAATGTATACATTAAAGGGTGTACATACAATTTTAGAGGGGTGGAAATATCGCCACTCTAATTAATTTTGCAGAGGCCTAAATCAAATTAGGCCTGCTCTTGGTGGGGCCTAACCCTTTTAGCCTATAGGGCATTACTTGAACTTAATTTCAAAATGTAATTGACAAATGAGCAACAATATTTACACCCCTACAAATTATATGTACACTCCAATATGGTCTATTTCTAAAAATCCAATTCTTAAAGAAAATTACATTAAAAAAAAAAAAAAAAGGTAAATAATAGGTAACTACACCAAAAAATATTAATCACTTCTTCATGTGTATGATAAAATCTTTTTATTTTCTCAAATCCTTAACTTCTCTTTTAAATACTAATTTCAAATATCAAACAACTTTTAAGGAAATAAATTGATTACACAATATTAAGAATGATTTTGAAATACTAATTTTAAATATCTAACAACTTTTTATGAAATAAATTAATTACAGAATATTGAGAATGAATCAAAATCATTATGAAAGTATTATATTTAGTTAAAAAAGAAAAAGGTAAAAAGAAAAGCATATTTGAAAGAAAAAATAAGAACATATATCAATAAGGTTGTTTTATTCCAAATACTCTATAAGAAATCACCAATCAATTTATACTTATTTTCTTCATAATACAATACATTTGTTGAACCGAAATAAGAAATTATACATTAATTAAATAACAAAAAACTTGTTTGAATATTATCATATAACTATAAAATTACGCCCAATCCAAAATTAAATCGAGATAAAACTCTCTATACCTTTTCACATTCTTTTTTTTTTTTTTTTTTGAACTATACCTTTTCACATTCTAACTTCTCTAAATTAACTGTTTTATTTTTTTTTCAAATATCATTTTTTTTAAAAGAATACAAATTAATTGTAAAGTATGAAGAATAATTTAAAATCTTTTTAAGAAATTGATTATAAAATTATAAGTCTTAAATTTACTATTATTAGAAGAAAATCATAATTTACTTACCTTGTCTATTGGGGAAAAAATCTCAAAATTTTGACAAAATTAATTAGATAACAAAATAAATATTGTGGATTGTACGTACAAAAATATAATACAAAAACAATAAAAGAATGGTAATATTGGTATTAATTAGGGTTTGTTTACAAACTATAGACTTTTTATAGTTTTGATGAGGTATACTTATAAAAGGGGTATACATACACTTTATGAGTGGTGGAAATATCACCACTCTTGATGAATCCAGCCTAATCCTCCCTGCACAGTAACTAGGCTGAGTTCGAACCCAAAGTGCATTGGGCTCAATTTTGGACTGGCCCAACCATGCGCAGTTGAGACCTCTATTCTTGATATTGTTGTTTTTTGTTTTTTTTTTTGTTTTTTTTTTAAGGCACATTCTTGATATAGTTATGAGTCCACAAATTTTAATATTAAAAAAAAAAGAAACTTAGTAAACACTATAATTCATGTAACAGTAAAGCCATAAACTTAGTAAACACTGTAATGTAATTTATTACTAGGAAATTTGTCATGACTTCCATCGAGTTATAAAGTAAAGCCATAAACAAACCAACCCATAGTCTATTTAACATATTGTTTCATATCTCAACAATGACAAACCACCAAACCTTGGTATGTATAACTCGGACAAGGCTGCATCCAAAACAATGCTTCTAGATAATCAACGAACACAAGAGAAATTGGAATTGAAACGTCGAGATCAGGGAGAAGAGAATTGTGTTAGATAGCTAGATAGAGAGGGTTTGAGAGTAGGGTGGTGGCGAGTTAAGACGGTGAGTTAAGATTGTTACCAATAACCATACACCATGCAGTAACAATCTGCATTCAGGTACATGTTCTAAGGGAGCATCCGAAATTGGGGCATATCCAAGAGACAGAAACAAGGATGTAACGGTCGCTCTTGGAAAAGAAGAAGGTTGAAGGGAGTGAATAATCGGGGTTTGAATCCAAAGCGACCCTTTTGATCAGGCAATTAATAAATGGCTGATTACAAAGGTTTATTTATCAGCATATGTCATATTAAAATTGGATTCAAATCCTTATTTAAATGGGCAATGCTATTATGTGGAATCTGTGTTGTTAATCTGGTGGTTATGAAATACTAGACTTAAACCCCATGGTCTATATAAATTCTTGGCTTGAAAATAAAAGAAAATAAAAGCGACGAAAACTGAAAGTGACCGCTCCCACTTTTAAATGATAACAATTTGCTTGCTCTTTCATTATTGATAAACACTTTGAGAATGTAAATAAAGAACTGTATAAATTAGTAAAGTGATCACCCACCATGATCAAAATAATGAGATAATTGTTGCGGATTTTGCAACTAGGACTTGGCTAGCAAATGAAAACCACAATGGGAATTCTGTAAATTACTAATAGAGGTCCGTGCCAAGACAAAAATTCAAATAGGTAAGATTTCAAAGCTGCAGCTAACCATAATATAAGCAGATCAAAAACCTGAGTACAGCTAACCATAATATGCAAATCAAAAACCTGAGTTTACCAAAACGCAGCTCAGAAAATAACAAGAAGCAGACATATATGTTATAATATCACAAACAGATTTATGACTTTGGTGACATCAATCCGATCACCATGACCTCTGCTTCGATAATTAATGTATCTTTCACCAAGAAACCCTGTTTCGTGTCCTTTAGTTCAGCCAATGACATGAACCTGCTTTGACTGAATTCATCAGAATTTGGAGTATACAGTTCACTTCCTGAGAAAGTAAACAGACGAGTGGCAAACATAAGGACAGGCAAGATTAAAACAGAATAAAACTCTAACAATTTAATTATATGGTTGCAAGGAGTAAAGGGTAAAAACATTTATATATACCAAATCTATGTCAGTGGTAACAAATCTTTAAAACATTTATGAAGCTTAGTTTTAGTGGACTTAGGAGTCTGAGTTTGAATAGGATGTGGAATAGTCGTGGGCCCAATTTCGGTATAAAGACATTTTGGGCTAACCTCGTGGGCCTAACCTTTAGGCTCGGTTTATCAATTCGATAGGTCATTTTACCAAAGTTGTATCAGATTTGGGCTAAGTCGTTGGACTCATTAACCAAAACACTTGTTGGGTCGTAAGCCCATGTCGACCAACACGTTGGGCCAACATCCATCAAGCTTATAGGCTTACGTTTAATGGGCTTGGACTGGACCGTCCGAATCACTAAGCCGTTCTTTCAAAACTTTTGGGCCATCACTTTACGGACTTAAGGATCTTTGGCCACTACAACAACAAAAACAAAAAGCATTGGTTGCACTCGCGGAAGGATGATTTGTGTTGGTAATTTAAATTTAAGGAAGTTAGTGCAGTTAAATTGTTTACAAATATTGTTTAAATTCATATGAAGATAATGTGATACAAAATAATATTCTGTAAATCATAAGATGATGTGGTTAGACTTTAATAGACCTAATTTGAGGGATTTTTAGTTGTCATTTTCTCTCTTGGTAAGCTTTTAAGTCATTTGGGTCTTCACCAAAAAAAAGGCCCTTATGGGCCTTTATATCAGAAATAAAGTGGCTAAAACCAGGCTTGGCATATTCTGATGGGTAAAAGATAAATTATGTCTCTCTGTTGCCTTTTGCTTGGGGGATACCATGCAAAATTATTAGCTAAAGATTCATGCAAAATATTTTGTGTGGTTGGCAGATTTTACCCTAGAATAGTCTCATTTAATGTCGTTTCTCATTTAATGCTTCTAGGGAAATCTTGTTCTTGTTCACATAATTTATAATTAATCTTAATAAAAATGAAATTGCAACAACTTTGAATAGTACCATATATTAACTTCTATAGTAAGAACTAAACTAGTCAAATTCTTCTCTATCTTTCCAAATTAAAGATCCAAAATGATATTCCAACCAAAGAATTTTACCTAGTAAGATATATGATAAGTATATGGTCAACTAAAAATTATATGACAAACATATGGACATACTTAAGTACCTATCATCTTCTCTCTTAGTAAGCTTTAAGTCATTTGGATTTAGGGCCTATATTTAGTTAGCTGATAGTATATTTTCTCATATACAACAAGAAGTTAAGCTATAATCATTTGGAATTTAGGGCCTATATTTAAGTGGATTTAGGAGCCTACATAGTATATTTAGGTGGTTGATAGCAGATTTGGTAAATATTTTAGGGAAACAACGTTTTGTTGACATTAATTTATTATAAATCTTAATACAATAAAATTTCAACAATTTGGAATAGGTGCTTGTTAAAGATAAAGTATTGTCCAAGAAATCCCCATCATACGTATACAATTTGATGCAAGAGGAGGAAAGGAAGTACACTAAAAGAAGATTCCCATAAGAAAAATTTGAGGCAAGAATTTAATTTGGTACTATTAGGATACAAATATTATTGCTCCGAATTAGCTTAATGTGTTGGTGATGATAAAATACAACAAATAAACCTTTTCTCTCTTTATGAGTTAAAAATAGGGTTCTCATAAGATATCCGACATAGCAAAAAATCAACCAAAGCATCAAAGCTCTAAAATAGTAAATCAATCATCAGGTGAGACACCAAATTTTTACATGGAAAACCTAATGTGGGAAAAACCATGGCGACTGTAGTTGACTTCAAAAACTTCAACTATCTCCAATAAAATAATGAATTCACAATAGGTTCTCTCTAGAAAAACTAGAGGCTTATAATGGCATCAAGAATAAATATTCTTGGCTTAACAACATCATGGTTATCATTTAAACAGATGGACTCCAACACGACAAAGGTTAGGTCTCACCAAGTAAGCATCTCGAGATAATACCATAAAGAGGATAACTGGAAAATCCAACCGATAGATTTGTAGAGCTTTTTGCAAGGATTCTCTAGTTGAAATTTAGGCTAAATTTGCCAAAGTTTAGCCACTCGATCTTCAAACAAGAAACCCCGAAACCCACTTTCTCTTTCTCTTTCATTGTTTTTTTTTTTACTCAAAATCTCCATTCACTTTTTTTCCCCCTTATTGGTGGCTTTGGGCTCAAAAACCCTTATTTGGTCCAAGCCTATTATATAAGTAGACCCAACAAGCTGCAACGTTTGGTCTATGCTTTATGCTATTTGTGGTCTTTTTACTTGGTTATCATTTCCTGTGCTCAGCTCTCCTTATTTGGCAATACAATTTGAGATTCTTTCATTTCAGATGATAAAGAAGGTTGAAAATATATCATCAAGCCTGAACAAGAAATTTAGAACCAATTTTTAAGCATTTGACAAATAAAAATTAAAGGAAGTAATATTGCTTATTCCGTTAACTCACAAAAACAATAAAAGAAAAAATATATATATATAATATTTGTGGTTTTAAATTAGGGAGTAGCTTACATGAAATGGTAATGATGATGTCTTAAATTAATAGGCCAAGACAAAAGGGCATATTGAACTTATATATGACGTCTCTATTGACACTATATGTTTATGAGCAAAGAGAATCATTGATTGATTTCTTAGCTTTAGTATTGCTCACATAAACAACAACTGATAAAACAATATACTATTTGTTCTGCTTCTTATGAGAGAAAAACTTACATAAAGTAATAAGTAATCATATTCACCATTAACAAGGCCAACTATGAAGCTTGTGTGTACTTTATCAAAAGATCATCAATGCCACAAAGAACAAGAAGTGTGCATCACAAATGATTAGATCTGTTGCAAGAAAAAGCATACATAAAGATGTGGTGTAACATCATTTGACAGAAAATCGGTTCAGCTTAAACAAGAATTTTAGAAACAATTTAAGCATTTGACCCAAAACAATAACGAAGTTTTAATTGCTTATTGTGTTTTCACTCAGGACACACAAGAAAACAATAAAATAATATAATATCATTGTTTTTAGGTTAGAGAGGAACTTATATAGAACGGTGTGTGTTCATGTTTGCAATCAACAAAGCCAATTGGAAAACATGTGTATGCCACCATTGAACCATCGACAGCACCATGTGTAGAGAGTGTACTTTATAGATTATTAGATGTCATGTTTAAACTAGAATGAACCATGCATCTGTGTGGATCTACCAAGTGCACAAAACTTTAGTCTGCTGCATCAATCGACAAATGGCTGCAAATTACTTTAAATAGCATAGATTACTACGCTGATCTCATTTTTTATCCTCAAAAGATGACAATCATATCGACAAGCTAAAGAAAAATTTGTGAATCTACTACGTAGAGAAGCTTAAGATTTAAAATTGACATAAACATGACCAAATTTTTCCAAAGCATGATTAACAACACATCCATCATTAAAGGAAACAAGATTGTGTAACAAACCAGCATTTGAATTAGCTTGTTTCCCGAAGCATCTTGGCAGTTCATAGCATAGAAGCATTCGAAATGAAGAACCTGCCCAAAGCTTCAACTATTAAACATATGTTTGGTATAATTGTGAAATGGCATGCTAAAAGAACTTATTTAAATTTAAACCTTTCTTATATACAACTGAAAATACATACAGCAGTTAAAACAACTTGCTGCTGGTCATTAGCTTGCATTGATTCACGTATGATATAAAAAAATTCCTGACAATTATCATATAATTTCAAATATTGAGAAGCATGTACACAACATCCCAACAATATTGAGGTCAAAGTTACCTAGATTATGGTTCCCATTGTCAATAAGTTGTTGTAAAGTAGTCAAAATTTCGAAAATTGATCAACATAAGTTGTCCTTAACCTTCCTTCGCAAGGCATCTAGGAAGAAAATTTGCTCCCTCATAATGTGTTCATCTGCATTGAAATTTAATTAATGCAAAATCTGAACCTTCGGCAAAAGGAAGCTTTGTACATGCTCGAAATTATCAACGTAGCTTGTTAAATATCAAGTAATCAAGAAATACCTTATTTAAGAATGTCAAATAAGATATGCATTGCCGCTTGCACAGTTTAGCTAACACATGGTCATTTGACAGTGATACTTTAACAAAACCTGTATGGAATTCCTTGACAGGCATTGAGCGCTTGGCAGTTCCATTTAATGCATATGAAAAATAGAAGCAATTAGCTATCGCATATTCCTAAGGAAATTTCTGAAAGGCAAACAAATAATAAGATAATTATACACCATATTTGAAGAGCTTAGTTATCTTGTTGGTATTATTTTACCTATTTAACTATTACATATATATAAGAAAGCATATTAACTTCAATCTTAAGGATTAACCTAGCCAAATTCTTTCCTTTCCTTTTCCAAGATCAAAATAGTATTCCAACCAAAGAATTAGCCCTGCCATGAAAAGAAAAATAGATTTTTATCACACTATATGGATATAAACAAGCATATTTTGATGCCTATGTGCAATTTTATCTAATTCACATCTCATGCATGTCAACAATCAGAAGCAAGTAAAAGAACACCCCATTTTGCTAATATTAGCAAAAACACATATAGACTTCTCCCTAACTTTTCTTCTTGATGCATCCAAGCATTACAACTTGCTTCCTCTGGGGATTTATAGCGATTCTCCCATGAAATATGATTGTCTAGTGTATGATCAAAATCCAGATGCTTGGTACACAAACCAAAAAAGAAAAAAAAAAATAGACACAAAAGAAAAAGATTGTGAAGGATTGAATGGTCAAAGCATACCTTTCACCAGAAAGTTAAATTACAAAATCCACAAGCAAGCCATGACATACTCTTACTAGAAGATCTGAAAGCAAGGAAGGAAAAATATTATCACCTGCCATATTTACCATTTTTATGTAATAATGATGTCTAATTACTGCTCGCTTTACTTCAACTTGATACGTTAATACCATTAACCTGAGGGACATCCCCATCGGTGTTACTAGAGGGAGTAAGGCACCATGTTAGAAACAAATAATGGCCGATTAGAAAGGATGTCACTGAGCCAGCTTCTACATGCTGATGTTGTAGATTCCAGGTGCTGTGTGCAAGAATGAGGAACTGGCAAGAGTCTCTTATGGGTTCTCAGGCTTGAATTAATTCCTAGAATATCCAGGGAACTCTCTTTTTCTAGGCACATAATTCTGAAACTATGATTGTGTTATCGTCTTCCTCCATCTTCCTTTGGAGACATCCAGTTCTAAGTTGGAATCCCTTGAGAAATCTAACTAACTACTGTTTTCATTTTCTGTACCCAAAAGTGTAAGAACAACACTTTCAACAATGAGCATCTTATCACTGCCTCTTTTTAGGCAAGAAGTTTACATGTCTCCCAATCCAAATCATTAAATTTTTGAATCTTTGAAGTGAATTAATCTTCAATGACAATAATTGCAACCTATGACATCATCCAAGGAAAATATATATAAGCAAATAAAGTAATAGGATGGCGGCCTACAACATTTAACCAACATTAAAAAATCAAAGTTAATTTCTACTCTACCTTCGATTCTGTTATACCATACCGATGAAGGTTCATGTTGAACAACCTTGGAAAGGATAAGCCACTTTTGGCCTCTCATGCTAGAATGCATGGAAGCATACCAATCTGAACTCTCTCTTCTGGTAACATAAACATGAAATTATTGATTGTGCAATCTTCTTGTTTCGTTCTTCCTCTGGACACATTCTGCCAGGTTCACCTATCAGGCTATGAAGTTAGAGTCCCTTGAGAAAGGAAACTAACTTCTGTTGTATTTCTTGAACCCAAAAGTTTAAGACAAACAGTCTACACAATGAACAACATCTTGACTCTTCAAATTTGCATGCCTACCAAATCCAAAACACATTCTTTTGGGATGTATAAACCTGACATTTTACAAACATAGTACAACTTCAAACAATGAAAGTATAAGCATATGAAATTAAAGTCAATGACTACTCTATTTCGAATTTGTTATACCATAACTTGAGGAGAGTCCATGTTGATGCCACTCAGAACAGATCTGAGCCAAGCCAGCATCTCATGTTGAGGGAAGAAACCTGGGATGTTACAAGTGAGTGTGAACAACCTTTGAACGAGGGAATCCTCTTCAGTGCTATCACATTTGAATTCATGGAAGCATGCTCATTGAAACTCTGCCTCTTCTCATCACATCAGAATGAAAATATTGATTGCATTGTACTTCTGTTATTCTTCTTGTCTCTTCTTATGTAGTAAAACCCCAAACATACATCTCTCCTTGTAATGCACAAACCTGGCAGTTTACAAACATTTACAATTACACATCACCAACTCAAAATACCCAAATTAATTAATAGAGCATTCTTCCTTACCTTTCTTCCTAATGATCTTGGCAATTTGATTTCCCTTAAAAATGTAAGGCCTTTGAAGACCCAAGTTGAAACTTACTCAACTACCTATGACCAATTAATTAATTTAAAATTAACTTACAGTTTCCAGTAAATGGAAAATATAAATATAATAAAAACAGTGAAGTGAAAAGAGGAGAAGAAGAAAGTACCTAAAGTTGGATGTGTGCTTGTCTCAACCCTTGTAGACTTCAAGTCCCATCTATTTACATGTCCTCCTCATAATCAATTTCGATATTAGGGATGTGAAAGATGTCAGACCAGTTCTCTCCTGTTCTCTTTCTATACCGTTCTGATAAAATAGAACACCTATTTATCTGCAATACTTGCAGCGATTCCATCTGAAGAATATGCTTCGACAATACCTTTAATTTGGGGCATTTATATATTTCTAAGATGCGAAGAGATGGCAGGACTTTTATATTATGATGTTCAATCCCAAAATCCCACTCTTCCAATTCCTCCATCTTCCAAAAACAGAGAAATTTCAAGTTGGGGAAAGCAGTAACTGATGAAGATGAAGTAATGTCATCACTTTCTAATCCCAATACTTCATTACCCACTCTTTTTACTCGCTTCATCACTGCTATTTGAAGTGATTCAAGTGATGGCAATTGTCCCAATGAAGGTAGTTGCTCACACTTGATCCATTCAAGCAGAACTAATCTTCTCAAATTGGTTAATAACATCATCCAATTAGGTAACACCACGTTGCCTGCATAGTTTGATATCGTTAAACCTTGTAAGTTTGGAGGAGGTTGTAATACTTCAAGAATTGCTTCATTATTTATCGAATTCGACCCACTGAATCTGAATTCCAAGCAACTAATGTTCATCTTATTTTCGAGTTCTATTTTGAGAGCCTCACTCTCATTCATCATATTTCCCAAACCTATTATTGTTAAGAAGCCTTCGAGGTGATGAAATTTATTCAAACATTCGATTGAAGATGCTTTGTTATCATAATTACCCTCACACATATGGAATTCGCTTAATGTACGAAGACATGTTAAGTTCTCAAGTCCTTTTGGCATGAATCTTAGAGATTTGGTATCGAGGTTTACTAAATGTCTTAGGTTGATTAA
This sequence comes from Nephelium lappaceum, assembly GCA_021234005.1. Taxonomy (NCBI): domain Eukaryota; kingdom Viridiplantae; phylum Streptophyta; class Magnoliopsida; order Sapindales; family Sapindaceae; genus Nephelium; species Nephelium lappaceum. The sequence continues at coordinate 15,587,311 of CM037997.1, read as the reverse complement.
CTTGCCTATCCCTTGAGGTAGTTCTTTAAGATTTTCACAATGAGAAATAATCAAGGTTTGTAAATTATATAATTCACATAATGTTTCTGGTAACATTTCTAGCTCCAAATTATTACTTAAGTCAAGATACCTCAAATGTATTAGCTTTCCTATCTCTCTTGGAAGTTTTTCCAAGCTTGTCCAATATGTATGTTTTCTACTCGTCATCATATTAAGCTTGGTAATACCACCCAACGCTAATGCCTTTAAGCATGTATTTTGACACAATAAATCAAGCAAGACTCCATCAATTGAATACATGCCAAGCTCAAATTTAAGCAAGAGGCTCCGCAATTTTTTAATATTGCAAATGGAGATAGGAAATGAACTATTTTTGTCAACCATTAACATGAAATGATGAACTTTCTCAAATGACATGTTAATGCTTGATTCTCCAAAATCTTTGTCAATCAACGCAAAACATTCATTCTTTGTGAGACATTGAGCAAAGTCATGCACTATATCATGCATCTTACATCCTACAATATCACCGATATCATTTTTTATGAACTCTTGGAAGAAGGAATGTGTCGCTAAAATGTTAAAATATTTTTCACCTATCATCTCCATCTCCTTATTTCCTTCTAATTCTAAATAACCTTGAGCCATCCATAACTTAATCAACTCCTCCTTATCTAAGTGGTAGTCCTTTGGAAAAATGGCACAATATGAGAAACATCTTTTAACTATAGGAGGCAAATTATGATAACTAAGCATCAAAGGACGAAAAATGTCTCTCTCAAACTCTTCAAGTTTCCACACCTCACTATCTAAGATAGTTTTCCATTCATTACTAGTTTTCTTATACCGCAGGAGACTCCCCATAGTCTTTGCTGCAAGAGGTAAACCCTTGCACTTACTCACAATTTCCTTACCAACATCTTCTAGTTCTCTACACTCCAATTTAGATCTACCAGAAAATGCTAATGATTTGAACATCAACCAACAATGCTCTTCAGATAACTCCTTAATTGGGATAACATCAATTGATTCCATCATACGAGCAACTGCTTGCTTACGTGTGGTAACCAGAATTCTACTACCATGAAGACCATTTCTTAAACAATGGTGCAAAGGTTTCCATTCCTCGTAGTCTTCTGTCCACATGTCATCCAATATAAGAAGAAATTTTTTTCCTCTAATGGATTGACAAATCCTTTGCACACAAGATTCCAAATTGACTACATCATAGGCTGGCCATTCTAGAGCCACAACAATTGCTTTAGCAATCCTTAACACATCAAAAGGATCTGACACACATACCCAAATTCTTTTCTCAAAATTCTTCCTTATCTCATCATTGTTATAAACAAGTTGAGCGAGAGTTGTTTTCCCAATTCCTCTCATCCCTACAAGAGAGATGATATGGATGCCCCTTATTTCATCACTACTCTCGCACAACAACTTGCTTACCAAAATATCTTTTTCCTTATCTCGACCATATATCTCGGACTCTTCAATGAACGAGATACTTTCTACTCGTTGAGGTAGTTCAACATTCCTATTTGAAAATTGATACCTATCTTTTTCTTTAGCAATATCATCTAGCCTCTCGGTGACTTCTTTTATTTTAAGAGCTATGTCACGTTGAAAAACAACTTGATTAAAACAAAAGCAAGGAGAGAGAAAGAAGGAACATACCTTCTTCTTAAGAGAAAGAGCATTTTCAGCTCTCTCAATTTGCAGTTTCAGCTCGGAAGTGTTCCACTTATCCAACACGTTTTCTGCATCATAGGATACAGCTTCGAGCTTATCTAGCCAGAGTCTGACAGTTGCCTCCTTCACTTGCCTTAGCTCCACATCAACGTGCAAATGTAACTTCTTCTTGAATCTGTTGACGAGTGATTGAAGCCAATTCCTTCAAGACAACGGAAACAATTGCATCGGCCATAGTTGAGAGATGGTGGTTTGAATGACAATTACGATAGCAGAGACTGAGCTTTTGGATGTGAAAATGCTGGCATGTGCTGCTTGTTTTTATGCTGCGGAGGAGTGAAACTTGCATTGTTTAGTAATAAACTTTCTAACTTATTGGGCAAAAAAATTGAATTATATAAATATAATTTCGCAAACTTAATACTTCCTAAAAGAATAAAAAAACTGAAGACACTGTGCATCAATTTCATTTATGAACCAAAAAGCTTTTAACAGGAATCTCCGGTGCATCAGTTTTGTTTCTAAAAAATATTTATTAAAAATTTAAAATATATTCAAATTAAAACAATGACTATTTTAATATACGGAAATATATTTGGTATTGTTTGTTAAAAGCAATTTTGTAAATTGAACCCAAAATGGACTTACTTAAATATTGTATATAAAATTAAATGATACAGTTAATTCAATAAAATTTTGTAATTTATTTAAAATATATTTTAAGAATAATAGAAAAGTCATAGTAGCGGTCCCACAGCAATGATGCATCACTTCTTCCACTTTTCATTGTATTATAACCCTAGGGCGAAAATTACGACAATTACCCATTTCAAAATGACAATTTTTGTTTTTACCCAATATTTTTAAACAAATTAAATTTAACCCCTCAAACAAATTAATTTCATTATATACCCAAAATACCTATAATGCCCTTACATATATTTACCTATAAGCCCTTAATTTTCAAAAAAATTAAAAAAACCAAAATATGTAATTACAAAACAGTCCCTCCTATATATATTTGTAAGAAATCGGTGAAAAGTCATTTTCATCACCGATTTCTCATTCAAAAACTCGACCCACACTGTGCAACCCGTACCCGATCGCCCCCTTTCACGACCCGACCGCCGTTCGACAGTTTCCGGCCATTCTCTCGCCGTTTTCGACATTGGCAGACCATCTCCGACCGCCGGCGACCCTCTCAAGTTTGGCAAGGTACTCAAATCTACCATGTTAGGGACTTTTTAATTTCGTTTTGCAAATTTGAGATGTTTTATGTGTTATGATGATTAAATTGTGTTGGATTTGTGTTAGGTTATGATGATTAGATTAGAATAGGTTATATTTGTATTGTTTTTGTATTGAAATAGGTTAGATTTGTGTTGTTGACGCTGCGGCCTTTGTATTGTTTGAAATCGGTTTTTCACAATCGGTTGTTGAAATCGGTTCTTCACAATCGGTTTTTCACATCGGTTTTTCACAATCGGTTGTTAACATCGGTTTTCGACTTCGAGGTTTTGCACTTCGGTTTTTCACTTCGGTTTCAAAAGGGTTAATCGGTTTTTCTATTCTGTACTGTGAAAAACCGAAGTGAATAACCGATCAATATCATTGATCGATTTTTCACCAGGGCTGGAAAACCGATCAACATCGTTGATCGGTTTTCCAGCCCTGGTGAAAAACCGATCAATGATATTGATCGATTTTCCAGCCATAGTTAAAAACCGATTATATTTGTGCACATTTGTCATTTGAATACTATACATCATTTGCCGTTTCTGGTTGTTTTCTATGATTGATCGGTTTTCCATCATTGGTGAAAAACCGATCAATGTCAGTGATCAGTTTTCCAGTCATAGTTAAAAATCGATTTTAGTTGTTCACATTGAATACTATGCTAGTCAGTTGCAGTTTCTGGTTGTTTTCTATCATTGATCGGTTTTGGTGAAAAACCGATCAATGATATTGATCGGTGTTTCACACAAGGCTGGAAAACCGATCAATGATCATTGATCGGTTTTCCAGCCCTGTTGAAAAACCGATCAATATCATTGATCGGTTTTTCAGCCATAGTTAAAAACCGATTTTCTTTGTTCACTTTTGAATACTATACTAATCATTTGCTGTTTTTGGTTGTTTTCTACAGATGAATTTCAAGTACAAATATAGTTCACAAACAATTAGCAAGAATTCAAGCGGGAATACACATATTGGGCAAAAATGGCTTGGTAAAATCATTGCGGTGATTACTAGACGAGGCTTATACGACCGGTTCATAAGAGAGTGCCCATTCGGACATATTTTAGAGATAAGTAGCAACAATACAACAGCTGCTTCGGTGATATTATGGTTTCTTGTGAGAGAGGTGGAGGTCCCCGGTGGGCGCCGTGATGAAATGTGGTTTGAAGTCGGGGGAAGAACATATAGGTTTGGGAAACAGGAGTTTTTATTGGTGACAGGACTTCCTTTTGGGGGTGTAGATCGAGAAATCTTCAATACGGTGCAAAATGATGTAAAGAGCATCCTATGGCGATTGTTTGATGGAGTGTCGCCGAGTATCCCCAGTCTAGCCACCTTTGTTGAGGCAAGGAGCCATACAGGACGTCAGGGCCGTACGGGTGAAAATGTTTTAAATGATGAGGATCTTTTGAAGTTAGCAAATGTAGGGATCGCTTTCCATCTCTTCATGGGGCAGGATGATAGAGCTAGCATTGGTCATTTTATGTGGGTGATGATAGAGAATGCGGAGTTATGGAACTCGTTCCCTTAGGGTACATTGAGCTATAGTACGCTGATCCATTGTCTCCATATGACGATTACTGAAGAGCGGGTGAAAAACCCACTGAAGACCATTAATCTTTATGGTTATATTCCGGCATTTCAGGTATACTTAATATGGTAAATAATTAATAATAGTTTCCTTTTAATTGGTTGATATATAGAATTTTATTTTATATATATACACTAACTATATGTTTGTTATTTGTTTAATCAAATTATAGTGGTGGTTGGTGGAAATATTCCCGGTCTTACGAGAGAAGATAGCGAAAAATAATCAATCGTTGCAAATTGAACTGCCAAGGTGCAGGAGACGGACACTGAAGAGGACCCCGAAAGGCATAACCAGCCTGAATGACTTTCCCCCTGTAAGTGGTGAAAGTAATTGAAAATGGTTTCCTTTATTTTTGTTGTTTTAACCATCTTTAATAATAATATAACTAACCATTTATAAATGTATATTGCAGATAGTTGGTATTGCATAAACCCTTGAGCCTACTGATGCCGAAAAGGAGATGGATTATTGGAGATCATTCAATCCGAAGCATTTGGTTGGCGAAGAGGTACATAAAGTAGGTGGCGGAGGGAGTGAGGAGGATGATGATGATGATGATGATGCACGTGATGATGATGATGATGATGATGATGCACGTGGTGATGATGATGATGCACGTGATGATGATGATGATGCAAGGGATGATGAGGAGCAGCATGAAGACATCCCAAGTGCACAGCCTGAATCAGAGGATAGCTTTACGGAGTTACGAACAAAAAAGGCGCACGATGTACCTACAGTACATTCTGAGGTACGAATCTTAATCGTTTTTTTTTTATTTCATTGTTAAGTGAATGTGCATTTGAGTAAATGGAAAAGTTGTGGATATGTTGTATAATCATATGAAGTGGGATAGAGAGACGGAGTCTCTAAACATGATATTTGAAGTGTAATTTGAAATATGCAGGTTATATTTCCCTGGATACTCAAAAAACAGGGGAGACTCTGTCGAAATTTTTTTTTTCAATTGTGTACATCGTGTAAAATGACTTATTTATGCAGGTGATGCAGTTGTTTGAGTACCTTGTGGGTTTACAGAAGGCAACCTACAAGAAAGTAAGTAAGATGGATAGAAGGCTGAAACGGGTGGAAGAATATTTAAAGATGCCTATGGATGACGACGACGACGACGACGACGATGATGATGATGATGATGATGATGGGAGCATTGTCTCTGATGACCATATCTATAGCCCACCACCACCACCACCCCCCCCCCCCCCCCCCCACCCTCATCCCCCCCTCCCCACCACCACCACATGAGGACGAGGGGGTCCATCAGTCAGCTGGCCATCATGATGAGGTAGTCCATCAGTCGCCTATCCATAGAGACGAGACAGTCATCCATCAGGAGGAGCAGGAGGTCCATCAGGAGGAAGAACGTGGTGATGACCAGGTACGTATAGTATTTCAATTGTGTTACAGTTTGATTTATATTTCTAAATGTTTATTTTAATTGATAGTTTTGATTTTTTTACAGTTGCATGATGAGGTCATCCAGGAGCGGGGCAAACGAAAGACGAAGCCAGCGGCATCTCTACGGACACCATACACTGATCCTGGACCGCCAAAAAAGAAAAAGAAGGTGCCCCAAAAGCAGGTTGAGGAGGTGGCAGAGTCTGTAGACCCCGTAGAGGTTGTCTACAATGAATACAAAGCTTCTTCCACGTCATTGGATCTCAGGTTTTGATAATAAGTAGTTTTATACCTTTATGTTGGTTACTATTAAAAAAAGTTAACCTTTTTTTTTTCTTTTTATTTTAGGCGTGCAGTTGAGCGTTGTCAGTGGTGCGTGATACCAGACACATTGCGAACCATTAAGGATGAGAACAGATGGTTCACTTCTGAGCACATCGATTCTTATTTGATGTGTTTACGAAAGAAGTGGAATGAGGTTGAGGACACTAGATATGCGGTTCATGGGAGCTCTTTATTTGTGAGTGTTTACATTTTAATAAGTTATGTCGTTACAATTTATCGTCATATGTCCCTTAAGTGTGATAACATGTTTAATTTTTTTTCTTGCAGGCATTGATGACATTATACTATAGAGAGCAATACGTCCTCAAAGGAAAAACATTTGTTCCGGTTACAGCTGATGTACCCTCAGAGTGGCTAGCATTCGGTTCTGGCAAGTTAGACTCATTAGTACCGTGGTGGGAAGTTGAAAATGTGAGTGTTGTATGAAAAATTATAAGTTATTATTTGATCATTTAAATATTTAAATTAGTCTTATATCATTGACGTCTTCAAATTGCAGGTATTGCTGCCATGTAGCCTAGATCAAAATCACTGGGTCCTTTGTCAGGTGTGCCTGAGACAGAAGAAGATATTAATATATGATTCTCTTGCACATACTGACTTAGCTTTACGCATTGAGCCACTTGAGCCGCTGGTGTGTTTGATGCCCATTTTATTGCGGTTTGTGGGATTTTATGAGAGGACCCAGATAGAGATGCCACCTGTGGATGAGCGATGGACAGTTGAACGTCTTGATAGATCGGTTGTGCCCCAGCAACCCGATGGGTGAGTAAATTTGTAACTTAATGAAAATTCAATATTTATATATATTATATATTTTTTATTTTATATTATATTTAATGGTATGATAACATCATTTAATTAATTTGTTATTAATACAGGACGAGCTGTGGAGCATATGTGGCCATGTACATACGTGATTTGTTACAATCAAACGAGACTACATGGAAATCAAGACGGCCGGATCAGGTTGCAGATGTCATTGCACTGAGGGCAGAGATTGCAAGGGATCTGTATACCTTTTCGACACCATTGTATAAAGTAAATAAATTTGGAAAATGGATAGTTGACTCTGATGGAGAGGTTGTATATAAGTAATTGTATTTATTTTTTTGAAATATTCATTCATTTATATAAGTAATTGTATTTATTTTTTAAGAAGAACTTGAAAAATACATTTCTCCAATTGAAACTATAATTAAATGAAAAATCCTCAACAACCTATTGAACAGGGCTAAAAGGAATATCTTCTATTAATGTTAAAGTATAAACACTAATCAGTAAGTATTGCTAAATCATGGGCTAAAATATTTAAATTTATGGATATAAAAGAGAAACCTATGGTAGCATTTTCGTCCAGAAAAAAAAAAAGATATCTTCTAGGGTAGCAATAGTCACATCCTTCTAAATTTTTATATACACATTTTTTTTTCCTGTATGTACACCATTTAGTAAGTATATATTATCATATATATTCTTAAACAAATTCTAATTTATTTAAAACATAATTTCAGTAAAATTTATTTATAAATACATAATATAATAAATTTTAAATAAAGTATTTTTTATATTAAATAAATTCTAAACATTTATTATAATTTTAAATATTAATTAATCAGGTATACTTAAAACTGGACTGTACATGAATTTTTTTTTTTTTTTTTAAAAGAGTGTACAAGAAATTTAATTGGGTGAAAATATCCTCTCTCTCTATCTTCTACCACCAACCCAGGCTCATTTGGAGGAACTGCTCTTTGCTTGTTTGTTGCATATACCACCACCATTATAAATATATATATATATATCGACAAATGAAAAATGAAATAATATTAGGTGGACTCGAGTGACATCAATTTTCTCATAAGATGTCAAGTTGCAAATTTTAATTGATTCAATTTCACAGTAAAATAATAATCGTTTATATATTTTTTACTATTCAAGTACATTAATTTTTTTCTTTAAAAAAAGTACATATATATTTTTATCATTAGTATTATTATTTTTTTAGTTATTACAATTAGTTTGAGCTTAGAGAGAGAAACACGGTACCAACTCTAAACCATTAAAGTATGTAAGTAAGAAAAGTTTATTACCAAATCAATCTCATCTTATCTTGTTCTGCATATTTTTTTAAAATGTAAGTCTCAATAGTAAAAATCATTTTCACATTACATTTTTGTAAATTAATAAGATGACACACACACATATATACTTGACTCAAAATAACCAAATTATTTTTGAAAATGAAGATGTAAAATTGAAATTTACTAAATATTTTGAACGCACCGTCACCAAAAAAATGGGTTAAATAATTCTCATCATATTGAGTAATCGTAGGTTGATTTGATTAAAAATTTTGATTTAATTTCAAGAAAATATCCTTATTTTTAAAAAACAATTCAAATATAAGTGGTACAACTCTTTTTCAAAATGTTATGTATTTTATGTTGGAAATTTAAATATAACTGTCACAGAAATTTAAGTTTTGAGGTTCAATAATTTAAAACAATTCTAATCAATAATTAAATACCCTTCTCGTTAGTTTTGTATTAAATTTTCATTAGACTTCTGAATTAATAGTCGATTTTTAATAAATTTTGAATATAATAATTAATTTACATCTTAATTTTCATATTAAATTTACCTTATCTACCTGTTCAACTATATTAACAAATAACAACCAAATTTCCATATGCACAAGTAAAACAAGGGAAGAATAGTGCAAACTTGACATTCAAACTATATATAAGTAATTGTATTTATTTTTAGTAATTAAATGGGAGCATTTTCTAATATATAATTATTTTTTTATCCAATCTTAACCTATACCAAACAAGAGATGATATTATTTTTAATCTAGTCCAACTGTATGAAACACAACTAAGTATTAATTTAGTTCAATTTAATTATATCCAATTTCACATCTTAAAAATAGTTCAATTCAATCATGTACATCAAACTTTTATTGAAATAGTAATTTAACTTAAAACCATTTTGTTTATTTTTATTTAAATATATAAATTTAATTTAAATAACTATAATAATTAATCATATCTTAATTATAAATAAAAATATTATTAACATATACATAAAAGTGTTTTAGTTTTTGTTAAATAGTTTAATTAAGATTACTATATATTGAGAGGTAAAGAAGGGGAAAAAAAAACTAATTAATATGTCATTTAAATTTCAGACTTTTATCATTATTCAGTCTTCAATGACTTTCAATACTATTCAATCTTCAGACAAAAAAACAACCGATCCCTTAGTTTATAAAAATAGATATTTAAGTCACAAAATAGTATTTGATTCTGATAGTCTCTGACATATCTTTAATTCATTCTATGTAAAGATTTAATGTCTCAAACACCATTAGTTGATATGTACAGATTTTTAATCTTGCTATTTAAATTAGGGAATCTCCAAGTCAAGTCCTACCAATACAAAGATCGGTTTTTTAAGTGGCATTAAAAACCGAAATCGGTTTCTCCTTTAACTGAAAAATCGATCAGACGTGCATATGGCAGATGAAGCAATGTCGGTTTTATGACCTATTAAAAACCGATTTCGGTTTTTTATCAATAATGAAAAACCGATCAACCTGAATCACGAAATTAGTTTCTTTTACCAATTTAGACCTGGTGTATATTATTGCCTGCATATGCTAAATAATGTGTCATATAACTGAGGAAACTTGTGTCATTATAAAAGTTTGAGTTCCCAAAATTTAAACATATGCTAAATAAATAAATGAACATTTACATGCTACATGTGTTCTAATTAATAAAATACTTGCAAGACGTCATTAAACAAAAAATAATATAAGTTTCATTGTACTCTGATGAAGATTAAATCAACATAAACAAGTAAGCGTTAAATAACATAATACAATCTGATGTAAATAAAAGCTTCAATTAATTAATGTGTCTAATCATCAATGTTTGGATTATTACCCATCATTTGATTGGGAGGAGGAAACCGTTGCGGGCATCGACGTTGGTTATGTCCAGTCTCATGACAGAGGTGGCATCTTCGTGAGGGTACAGTATTTGGATGAGCATTTGCACTTGTTCCAACTTCTGCAGTAGCGGCTTCACTAGTTTGGCCTTCTATACTTGCGGCTCCGCTCGTCCCTCCACTGAAGGATGTTGGAGGGTTAGGGCAACGAAGACGGTTATGTCCCCTTTGACCACATCTTCCACACTTCTTAGTTCGACGAGCTTCCCCAACGGAAGGAATCCGAACCTCTTTCGGCCTACCTGCTTGCCTTTTTCCTATGGGTGGTAGTACAATCATGCTTCTAACTTCCGTGGAAACATTCCAATCAGACAATTTAGGAACGGGATTGATCGGACGTGCATATGTAGCTTTCAGCCACTCTGTGCTATAATAATGACTGCAAAGTGTATCACAACTGATGCCCTTAAACCTGACATGTATCATAAATATTTATTTAAATATAAAAATATGATATGACATTAAATATAGAAATTAACAACGTACAATTATGATACCTGGCTACAGCACATGCATGAATACATAGCAACTGATCTAAGTTCCACTTCAAGCAAGTGCATGTGCACGTTTCAATATTAACCACCGCATCGCCTTTGCTAGGATGTAGAACACTGTATGTGATCGGTTCTGTAATAGGATATACAGTACCTTCCGTTGATAAATTTTTGGCCAACATGATTCGATCGTACGCAGCAGTGGTAACAAAAGTCGTGAGTTTATCAGCAACACCACGTCTATTATTAAACCATCTTTGTAACACATTTCTCACATATTCATGTGCGGTAGTTATTGGCAAACGACGTGCTTGCATCATGCAATTGTTGAGTGATTCTGCAATGTTAGTGGTCATCATGTCATATCTTCTGTTTGGACAATATGCCCGTGACCACCTGCTTACCCCAACCTTAACCAAAGTGTCATATGATTTTGGATGCAACGCCCGAATTTCTTCTAACATTCTATCGCAGTCATATGGCACATGACTGTATGCTGCACTGTAAAATGCTTTTTCCACTACATTCGAATACTTTTTACAGTGTTGCTTCAGGTTTTGCCACAAGTGGAAAAAACACAATATGTGAGGGACTTCGGGAAAAGCTACACTCATCCCATTTGATATGCTTTTGTGACGATCGGATACGATAAGCAAATCGTTTGACACACCGATCGCCTCTCATAATCTGCTTAAAAACCAAGTCCATGAACGGTCTGACTCTCCATCAGCAAATCCAAAAGCGATGGGATAAATCATCTCCGACCCATCTTTGCAGGCAGCAAAAAAAATCACCCCTTTGTATTCACCTTTCAAATGGGTGGCATCAATAGCAACAACCGGTCTCATGTAAGATCGAAAACCCTCAATACAAGCTCCAAGTGCAATGAACGAATACAAGAACCGGTTGTTTTCATCCCTCTCAATTGCCGTCATGGTGCCGGGGTTTGATACTTTTAACATTTCAAAGTAGGACGGAAGCTGTTGATATGACTCGTCCGCTTGTCCATATGCTAGTTTCTTTGCATATTGTAAAGCCTTCCAAGCTTTACTGTACAAGATCTGCACACCATACTGCTCTAGCATTTCTCCGATCAAACGATTAGGTGTATAAATATCCCTCCCCACCTTTCCCGCATATAATTTTTCGATAACAAAAGCCTTCACACTTTTCATATGTGATTCCATGGCTACCTGACGACACGTGTGTTCCGCCACATACTTCAATACAAACCACATCGAACAACCTGTTCTGCATCTTGCACGAACTATAAAGCTACAACTCTTATCCTTGCAACCAGCTTCAAATCGTTCCGCATCTGAACGTCTAACACGATATTCAAACTTGGATTTCAGAGCATATTCTCCAATAGCTGTACACATTTCTTGTTTACTATCAAAGAATGCACCTTTATACAAAGTACCACGTTGATAGACAGTTGACATAGCGCTTGAAGTAGCCTCAATGTCGCCCAGTTCTACACCGGGAACAATCCAGTATGGTTGTGAAGGATTGTTCTGAAATTGTAAACCCGAAAATCTTATTTTTGGAAACCCTTCATCCTGGTCGACATCATTAATTCCAGCTTCCTCTCCATCACTATCTCCAGTTTCCTCTTCATCACTATCCTCTGTCCCATCACCATTATCATCTGTGTCTTGCTCTCCATCATCACTAACATCATTCATATCATCATTATTAATGTTATGAATGGGACCTTCCATAGATGTAAATGGGGTGACCGAAGCATCAACCTGATTGCTACCAGCACCTGAAGTCAGATAAAATTGACTTTGAACCATATACGGATCTACAGGTCTATTACTATTTGGCATCTCATGTCTTGTGTCTGGTATTGAGTCGATGACATTTGGACGAACGATATGCCTACTAACTCTAGCTCCAAAATCTCTTACAACCTTATCAATGTAAATCTCTCTAACATCAACATTTCTCACCGCCATCAAACCAACCACACCAAGATCGGACATGATACGTATTTTTTTCACTTGACCATTTGTCATGCTTTGTAATAAATAATATATACGAATATCCCACATTCTTCTATCAATGCTAGTCTCTCTATACACAACATCCACCAACGATGAAAAACTATTATCTTTGGAGACCCCACACATTATCGACTCACCCCCAACGTAGTTAGATCCATTCCACTCTCCATCAAAGTTGATGACGATCGTTTCGTGAGTCATTCCTATAACATTCAAAGAATGTTTAATTAGTCTCACTATATATAACAAAATCTAACACAATAAATCAATGTCCATCATTAAAAACAAAAGATATATCACAATTATGCTAACACTGCCTACGATCATATCTAACCACATATAATACTAAAATTTAATACACGGCATCCAAAACACAACAAATATCGAAAACATCAAAAATTGCTCAAATCGGTTTTTCATATACATGAAAAACCGATTTCGGTTTTTAAGTGGCATGAAAAACCGATCAAAATAGAGAATCGGTTTTACACCTCTGTAAAAACCGAAATCGGTTTTTAAATTACCTAAAAAACCGATTTCGTCGCAGATTTTGCAGAAACTGCAAATCTACAAATCTATCTTTCGGATGGTATTTATCACAACCAAATCACTCTTAAAGCCTTTACCTTACAATTTGAACAAAATAACCTAAAAACCAACCAACAAAAACACATACATTACCTTCGAAACTCAAATCACTTGAAATGAAAGAAGAAGCTTCAAAACGGATCACACTTGAATGGATCAAAAACCTTCAATGGACAAAGAAGCTCAAATGAAGAATCCCTTACTAGGAGGTTTGACTTTCGGCTATAATGGTGAATGGAAGAGAACAAAAACCATGAATAGAGTAAAGAGAAAGAGAAGAGAGAGGTTTGGATGCTAGGAGGAAGTAGGAGGAAGAAGAAGGCTATTTTGGTAATTTCGCTTAGGGCAATTGGGTGATTTTAATTTGAAGGGTAATTTAGTAATCTTGGGTATAGAATGGAAATAATTTGTTTGAGAGGCTAAAAACAAATTTGTATAAAATATTGGGTAAAAACAAAAATTTCCTTTTTGTTTGACTGAAAATGATAAATCTCCCCCCTTTAGGCCTCAGTTTCAATATAAAAAGACAAAAACCGCGTGAAGTTTACATTTGCTTGCACGCCAACACATCACACTTTTCAACAACTACGATCATTCATTCACATTTCTAGATTTTAATCGAGTTCACATTTAATTATTCATTACAAATAAATTACGAATATACATACATGTTAAGACTTAAGATATAATAAAATCTATCATTTTTTTTTATAAGTGCACATTATAACTACAAATATATTATATCCGGGATTTTCAGATATATATATTAAGATACAATTCGAAATAAATTTTATAAATTGGAAGAAAATACCTCAAACATAAATAAAAATATCATACACTACAAACACAGTTAAACTAATATTATTATTCGTTCTTTATTCAAAAGAGTGGAATAAAAGGACTGATAAGTCCAACGTGTTGTAAATCAAATGTTTGCCTCATAAACTTTATTTAAAAGTAAATACATAAAAAAATAATAAGAGAAAAGAATGACTTATGAGTTATGACTTCATATCTTATTAGCCGGATAGAACGCAAAACACCTAAAAGAATACTCCACCTTCTTATAGATTTCTACTAGAGATTTTCTCTCAATTTGTTTCTTCAAATCAATACTTTCATTCGTATAATAAAAGTATTTCTGACTTAGGTTTTACTTTAATTTACTAGTTTTTTTGAACTATATCAAATGAGTAATATTGCAAAGAAATCAACAATGCAGGGTTAAATCATGTAATATATTACTACAAACAGTGAACTTTTTTGTGTAAAATTTCGCACAATTTCTGGTATAAAATCTTAAAATGAACAAATTTTAGAGCTGTCAACCTAAAAATTCCTCTCTATATACATTCATAATTTGACAAAATCTAGGAATTTCAACCTCTCGAAAGTAGGATATGAGTAGATTTTTTTTTTTTTTCGTAATTTTTTTATACTAGGAAATAATAGAGTTTCTTTGCTAATAATAATAATAATAGAGTTTCTAATGGCTAACAAAGGAAAATACCTTGTATATTCATTTACTTTATTAAAGCAACTTTTACAATATTTTTGGCCGACATTGTGATGACTTTAATGGAGACCATTGTTTGTCTTTCCAAGAATTCCTTTTTTTTTAGCATTAGCATATTAGACGAACAACTAATATACTTCTTCATCAGTTACTATTGTTCAAAGATGAGAAAAATAGAAATCCAATTAGGATTTGAATCCAAATTGAATTCAACATTCTCTTCAGACTATTAATTTAACTTAACACCCCAAATTTGACCTAAGTCAAGCTAGACTAATATTAAATCTGATTATTCAATTATTAAAAAAGATACACAATTTTGCTAATAAAACTTAGATTAGATCCATACAATTACACCATGAAACCAATCTGAAGAAACAATTAAACCAAAAAATATGCAAGTCTCTTATCTTCTGGGTGATTGTAACTGTTTTCATGTTTATAGTGGAAACATTTGTGCTGCTCACTGACCACAAATGTAGGCCTTTGGTTGAACCACGTTAAAATCTCTGTCTTGTTAGTTATTTGTTTTGTTTTCTTAAGTATTTTATTTCTCTACTTCTGCTGCAACAATTTACATCTCTCTCAAGCATAAATGTATATTATAAAGTAGGAAAAGAGTCATAATGTGTGAAAACACTAATCACGTAGCAATCTGAACAATTAAACATATATTGAGAGGTTGGGAAATCGTTATATTTTACTTGATTAATTATTTACTAAATAGTTATTGGATCATAGGATTTCAATAATCACTCCAAAAGTGTAGGAAAATTCTATTACAAGTTGCAGACAATCAAATATGTCTTAATTATGAGAATAACATCATTTAACAAGCAAGTAATAAGATAAGTTGAGATTCACTTAGCTGTATGTGTCTGGCAACGAAATATATGAAGCAGTATCGTTGTAGTATAGACAAATGTTCATATATATGCCTGACTTTGCGTTATGCCATAAATAGAATTTGTTCAAGCCGAAATTTGGTGCCTTGTTCTCTAAGTTTCTAATATTCTATTTTTTTCCTCAGGAAATTGCCATTATTCTCTTTATAATAAAAGTGCCTCTGGTAGGACAAAGTTCTTGTCTTTGGCTAAACTGAAGGACTTGGAACAAGGTTACTTGGTAAATGATACTTTGATCATTGAAGCAGAGGTTTCATTGTTTAGATTGGTTCTATCAAAGATATAAATCCGTCACCACTTTTGGCAACTATTGATTTAATCTGTGAAAATATATTGAAAGTCTGTCCCTTTTGTTTTTCCCTTAGTTGCTCTCCGTGAAATTCAGGTTCTTGTTATTATGAGTAGTTGAAGATTGGATTAATTTTGTCTTTCTGTCCTGGCTTGTGCTTTTATATGTGTGATTAATGCAATTTCATTGTAATTTAATTCTAACTAGTTCTTATGATTGGAAAATGAAATCATATTGTTCTCAAACATGTTTGATTAGAAGAGTCTAGGAAAAGCAAATGAAGATAGGAAAAAAAAGGGTAAGTTATGTCTGCTTGATGAGTCATAGAGCATGAAGAAATGGTTAACAGGATGATTCTTTCCCGCATCCAATCAACATAATAGGCTCACGTATCATTGCTAAGCACGGTATTTTCAAAAGTGTTGTCAAAAAGAAACACCTTCGCACATTTAGAAGGTGCACACTTACGCTTGGAAAATATTTTAGGTCGGACAATATGGCAATATCAGCTTAATAATTGGAAAGTTACTACACTTGGGAAATGTTATGCATTTAAATCATTTGGATGCTATGAATGGAATTAATATTGAGCTCTGGAATGATTGGAGTGAATAACAAGGTTGCTATTTATAGACCTGAGGTACCACATGATTAAAAATTAACTTGTTAATAAAAGGGTATAAATAAAAGGATTTGGCAATTCCAAATCTGGTCCATAAACTATTTTCACACAAATCTGCATCACAGGATGGAAGTAAACAAATATATGAAAATCTCTAGTTTTAGCTGGTAAATTTTTTCTTTGGAATAGAAAATATTGAAAAAAAATTGATAATCGACAGAGTCAGAGCTCATATAAAATACAATTCTGTATGTGGTTGGGTATTCTTCAAAATACATGTCATAACTATATATCCATTTCTAGTAGAGGTGGTTGAGCATCCTCTTTTACACTAACGTGTTGGAAGTTCAGTTCTCACCAAGCACATTCTTAGTGGTCACAGTTTCGTCAAATGACAGTTTGCGAACCAAGCTCCCAGCCACATTTTCTTCTCCCCATTTCCCCCGGTCTGATCTCTGAAGTTAAACCCGCAAGTAGATGATCTTCTAGGCTGTGAAAATGCACTGTTTCAGAGTGTAAACTTGCCTCAAATTATAGTTTATTTGAACAGCCAGGTCCATAATTTCCCCATCTTTCCCTTCTCTGTTCCCTGTAGGGTCTGTAGGGTGTGCTAGGTTGTGTCAACATAACTGGTGAAGCATGTGCTTTCTGATGTGCACAACTTACTCCTACTCCTGGTAAGCTGCCCAGATTTTCCTTCAAACTACTGGGCTCTAATTCAGTTAGCATCTGAGAAGTGCGTTCATAGGATTTAGCATAGGAACTATCCATCAGTTCATTTCCAGCAGAAGCTTCTACAGCCTGAAGCAGAAATTTTGCTTCTGTCATCTTGTTCGTGTGCATTAAGCAGATTGCCAGATTACACAGCTTGTTCTTATCTGTCTTCAGGGACAGAGCTTGCCTGTGACAAAATGAATTCCATATGCTTCTATTCTCCCAAAAAAAAAAAAAAAAAAATGAAGTCATGTAAATTTTGGTGTACAAAGGAACTTACCTGGAATAAGGTTCGGCAGTTTCATAATCATTTTGCTGCATTTTGTGTTTGAGCAATTCAATCTCTTTTTCAATCCTCCCAGAGCTCTGCAAGAAAAGAACAACAAAGCAATAAATCTCATTGTGTTGTTCACAGTAGGCCTGAAAAGGAGCTCATAGAAACCAAGAACTAATATTTTCAATACCAAATATTAAAATTAGCAAAAGGAATAGAAATAGGCTTTACTTTGTAGAGTTCAATCAGGACATTGTTAAGAAACTCCCAGGATTCGTCAGGGCAGAGATGTCGAAATGATTTGATTGCCTCGATTGCCTCATCTAATCGATCCAGTTGTTTCATCACAAATGTCATATCTTTCAAGGCACTAACCACATGATCCCCAGCATTTATAGCGGCCCAGAACATGGAAATGGCCTTGCCTAGATCTTTGTCTATCAACTGCATTAAAAAGAATTCAAAATCAGAAAAAGCAGATAACAAGTACGACATGTCAATGATTGCCACTCAAAATGAAACAAAGATGGTCGTGTTTGCAGAAAAATTAGCTCTAGTAATTTTTGCACTGGTATTTTTTCTGTTGCAAGTCTAATAAATCATAAAATTCAACAACTCACATTCCTTTTAACCAAACAAATATTGTGGTCTTGGAAAAATTATTGATGATAGACCAAGACTGGCTATGATACAAACAAGCCCGTATCATAGTGGCAGCCAAAGAGTAAAACGTCACTTCCAATCTCATTTTTTGGCCTCTTCTCAACTAGCGAAACCTAAGTTAGATAGACAAGAAAATTTACTTGTTTTAACTCTCCTTGAGATAGTTAAACCCCACAATTATTAATACAATTTTAAACATTGAGAAGCATGTACACAACATTGCAACTATGTTATGATCAAAGGCACCTAAATTGTGTTTTTTGTCATCAATCAAAAGTTGTCAAGTCTACAATATTTCAATTAACAAAAAATTGTCCTTAACCTTTCTTGACATGGCGTCTTAGAACAAAACTTCTTTTAAAATGTTCACCTGCATTTAAATTTGATACTTTGATTTTTTTACACATTTGGCAAAAGTTTTGTACGGAGATGATTTTAGCATTCAAAGGCATGTAATTAATACCTCCAACAACACATAGCTAGTTTCCCGCATTGAATTTCAGTTATCCATCAAATACTACTGATTACTTAAAAATGTCCATTGTAGATCAATAGGACAATGTCCTCCACCTTTCTTGGCTAGAGATGAAAATTTTATTCATGTTGAATCGAGATCCCCAATTAGGCCTTGATGCTTGCTCTAAAACTGCCATGATGAAGCTCTGCACAGGCAAACCAAGAGGGAATTAAAAACAGAACAAAACATAAATTGTCAAAAATTCCATAATCACCTCATGTTAGGAAATAAATTAAGATATATTTGAAGCCATTTGTCTAGTTTATTTATATGCACCTATATTTGATGTTGATGCTTCAAGTTGCTTCGAATGATATCGTCTATAGTTTTGATAGGCATTAATCACCTAACATGCATCTTCAATGACAAATTCCACACTAGGGAACACAGACACCAATGTATTAAGGTCAAGTTCACATGTCTTACATCAAGGACTTGATCATATCTGGTTATTTATATAATGACATCTATTTAAAAAACCTAGCCTTGTCAAATGTTGCAATGCCTTTTAAAGGATGTAAAATCGCTTTTCAACTAAAAGATTTACTCACTTACCCAGCATTTAAATTAGATATTCAATATAAAAAATAAACTAATCATATAATCAAGGTAGACAACCAGACCAGAACTCAAAGGTGATCAAGCAAAAGAAGTTATTGCAAAAATTTCATTTTCTCCATTTGCCAAAAGCCATTAAAGCCACTGCCTCCAGAAACTTACATAGATTATTAACAAGTACATTTGAAATCATAGAGTATATGGATAGAGGATAAGACAATGAACATAACCAGAAGTTTTTGATTTAAGGGGAACTTGTTTATGATATTTGAGACTTTAAGTAATGGGGCATGAGCATATTAATCAAATTTAAGCATTGTCTTGGCACTAAATAACGTATCAGTAGGAGACATCATACGATTGGTTTCTTTGTTTTAATTTTGCGCACATAAACAACAATTGATAAAAGAATATAACATTTCAATTGTTTCTAGTCAGAAAGGAACTTACACAGAATGATATTTAATCATATCTACCATTAACAAGGCAGTTTGTGAACGTTTTATTGAATATACAGAATAAAACATAACTTGTCAAAAACCTTATGACAACAAATAAAATAACATATTCAAGACCACTTGTACAGTTTGATGTCACATACCATCATTCGACATTGATTCTTTGAGTCATACAAGACAAATAGTATTCAATATTCTGATAAGACAATAGCTCGTTCTTCAATGACAAAATCAACTAGCTGGAAGTGGAAGAAGGATGCTGCTATAGTATCACATATTCTTAGGAAAAGCTCCAAAAGGAAAGAAAGTAATAAGATCATTACGAACCATATTTGAAGAAGCTTACTTCAGAGACAAGAAGTTTAATGTGCCAATACCTCTCCTTGTGCTACATAAACTCAAGTCCACTTGCCTAGTTTAATGTCATACAAAATGATTTGAAACTTAATTCTTTGAGCCATACACAGTATTGAAGTTATTGATAATCATCAATTATTCAATGGCAAAATGAGTTGAGAACATTGAAATATTAAAGAAGAGAAACAGATTCAATTAGCTTTCACATATTCATATATGAAAATTTGAATGGAAACAAAGTAATAAGATCAGCACACATCATATCTAAAGGATTAACTTGATCTAATTTTATTCCATTGAACAAATATATGAATTTACTTTCTGATACTAATCTAGTCATTGTAGAACAGCATTCCAACTAAATGATTTTGTCCACTTACCCAGCAATGAAAATACAATACCCAATCAAAGATAAAGTAATAAAATATAATTTCTAAAATTAGGAGATAAAATTAAATAATCACATAATTTAGTGACGTCAAACATTCAAATCAAGCCTAGCAGCTGCAAAAAGAGCAAAGCTATGTAAAAGGGTCTATGCCTACAGAACTTTTTACATGTATCCTTGAAAGAAAAAACCAGGTGGCCTGGAAAAATCTTCTTGACTACTCAAGCTGCCATGAACAACAAAACCAATGTATGTGACAACGTAATTTGAAATAACATAGAACATGGATGGAAGAGCAGATAAGATGGAAATATGCCAATTACCTAGTTCTTATTGAATTGAAGAATCCCTCGCACTATGTATTTGATTGTAAACTCTTCACAGTCAATAATACTTGTCCTACTCTTCACTCTTTGTATTCAACAACCACCAAACCAAAGCCAATTTCATAAGAAATTAATGCACCTTTTTTTAATAAAACATAATTCTAGCAGCATTAAATAAAAAAAACCAACAAGCACACTTGAAATGATAGACAATTGGATAAGATCTCTACAACCAATTACCTATTTGATTTTCCACACACACGATTCCCCTATCGGATAAGATCTGGAAAAGAAAAAAAAAAAGTCAAAATTCCCCAAGTTTTTGACATTAAGCTTTTGCTGAAGCCTAGAAAATTGATCAATTTGACATGGTTTTTAATTTCTTATTCTATATATATGTTACACACTATTGGAAAGAAAACAATGACACCATGGTTATAAATGAAAAGTTATCAGACTCAAGAAGCTTTGTACAAAAAAAATTATGAAAAAAAGATAAAGAAAAATAACAAAAATAGCAGGACAAGACTGAAAAAGAAAAGAAAACAATAGGATAAATTGTCAAAGATTTGAATAATTAAGGCAATACCTTATAACATCATATTTAATAAGATGCCTCATGCCATTTGCCTAGCTAGTGTCATTGTCATCGATTCTTTTAAGAATAAAGTGCATTAAGCTTCACTAAAAAGATCCATAAGCTGTCACATACTCTTAGTAAGAGATATGGAAGTAAAGAAGGTAATAAGGAATATGGCCTATAGTCTTTACACGCATTAATTAAAGATAGTTATTGCTCTACATAAACTTTGTAATACCTTTGAGGGAAGTCTACTATGATGCCACTCAGAACGATCTATGCTGAGACAGCATTTACTCATGGAGGACTAGCATTAACAACCTTGGAACAAGTAAAACCTCTTCTGGGCTCTCACGTTTGAATTCAATAATACGTTTTCTTGCTATACCTCCTGTGGGCATATCATAGTGAAACCATGATCACCTTAAGGGATCACAACAACAGTCCAAAACGACATTAGTTAATTAAATCTGATTATCTTACAACAGGACTGTAGGCTTCAACTGGCTGGTTCAAACACTCGGCTCTGTGTTAGAAACAAGAATGCCAAGGCCTAGGCTCCCTCGCAACCACTCCCATCATGAATGAAGGCTCTGGCAATGTGCACATGGCCTTTTGTATTTCTACATGCATTAATATCATTCACATCTTTCATGCATCCATTCACAATGATAGCAGCCCACCCATTTTGAGCCAACTGTGCCAAATTCCCTCAACTAAAGCACACCACTCGCCTACCTGCAACATCAGCCAACTTCTTTTTTCATCCTTCCTATGGGCACATCCTATGCTGTTCACTTGACAAAAATGCTGCAAAACACCAAGCACAGCAGTTTTTTATGTGCATCTGAAATCGAAACATGCTAAAATAGAATACCAAGCTGAATCCCTTCTTCTGAAGCAAACCTCACTCTTCTATCTCTTGTGCATCCCACAAACCACCAACGACCAGAGACGCTTTGACAAGAAATTTACATGTTAGCTTCTCAAATCAAATATCGACGTGTGCAACATTAAATTGTAATAATCAGCAAACATGTTTAAATTAATGCAAAGTACAAAGGAAACATTGGATATTATGTCTAGGGCCAAGTACCAGGTTCATAATTCATGTACCAATGTCAAAGTGCAGTGAACCACGTTCCTGCTTCAAATGGGTTGTGAATGTAACCTTAAAATTAATCTTCCAAATATATATTTAATTAAGTTCCAATCTACTAGAAATTTGATTTGGCTTCCTGAAAAATGTAGCAAATACTTGCAGCTAGATGTTTGCTGCAACCAATGAGAAGTTCAATGACAATCTCTTTGCTTATATACGAGCAATAACAATACCATGCTATGATAGCAAAAACACAAAAATTATGAAAAAAAAAAAAAAACACAAAAGAAGAAAAATAATAAAATGGAATTATCAAAGATTTGAGTAATCAAACCATACCTTATGATAGAATATTTAATAAGACAGCCCAAGCCTCTTCCTTAAATAGTGTCACTTGACTTTGAATCATTGAATTTTTGAATCTTTGAAGTGCATTAATCTTCAATGATAATATCCGCAACATATGACATCATCCAAGGAAAATCTCTGTAAGCAAATATAGTAATAGGATCATGGCCTGCAACATTTACCCAGCATTAAAAAAATCAAAGATAACTTCTGCTCTACCTTCGATTCTGTCATACCATACCGATGGAAGTCCACGTCAATGCCACTGAAAACAAGATCTGTGCTAAGCGTCTATTGAGGGAAGAGACTTGGAGTGCAACAAGTGAACATGAACAAGCTTGGAATAGAAAAAGCCACTTTTGGTCTCTCATGCTAGAATGCATGGAAGCATATCAAACGGAACTCTGTCTCTTCTGGTAACATAAAAATGAAATTATTGATTGTGCAATCTTCTTGTTTCATTCTTCCTTTGGACACATTCTGGCAGGTTCACCTATCAAGCTATGAAATTAGAGTCCCTTGAGAAAGGAAACTAACTTCTATTGTATTTCTTGAACCCAAAAGTTTAAGACAAACAGTCTAAACAATGAACAACAACATCTTGACTCTTCAAATTTGCATGCCTCCCAAATCCAAAACACGTCCTTTTGAGATATATAATCCTAACATTTTACAAACATAGTATAACTTCAACCAACTAAAGTATAAACATATGAAATTAAAGTCAGTGACTACTCTATTTCGACTTTGTTATACCATAACTTGAGGAGAGTCCACGTTGATACCACTCAGAACAGATTTGAACCCAGCCGGCATCTCATGTTGAGGGAGGAGACTTGGGATGCTACAAGTGAGTGTGAACAACCTTTGAACGGGGGAATCCTCTTCAGTGCTATCACATTTGAATTCATGGAAGCATACTCATTGAAACTCTACCTCTTCTCATCACATCAGAATGGAAATATTGATTGCATTGCACTTCTGTTATTCTTCTTACCTCTTCTTATGCAGCAAAACCCCAAACATAAAGATACGAAATTTACATTTTTCCCAAATCCAATATATCTCTCCTTGTAATGCACAAACCTAGCAGTTTACAAACATTAAAAAGAGCACATCACCAACTCAAAATACCCAAATTAATCAATAGAGCATTCTTCCTTACCTTTCTTCTCAATGATATTGGCAATTTGATTTCCCTTAAAAATGTAAGGCGTTTGAAAACCCAACTTGAAACTTATTCAAATACCTATGACCTATTAATTAATTTAAAATTAACTTACAATTTCTAGTAAATGGAAAATATATAAACATAATAAAAACAATGAAGTTAAAATAGGAGAAGAAGAAAGTACCTAGAGTTGGATGTGTGCTTGTCTCAACCCTTGTTGACTTCAACGCCCATCTATTTGCATGTACTCATAATCAATTTGGATATTAGGGATGTGAGAGATGTCAGACCAGTTCTCTCCTGCTCCATTTCCATACCGTTCTGATAAAATAGAACAAAAATTTATCTTTAATACTTGCAGCGATTCCATCTGAAGAATATGCTTCGACAATACCTTTAATTTGGGGCATTTATATATTTGCAAGAAGCGAAGAGATGGCATGACTTTTATATTATGATGTTCAATCCCAATATCCCACTCTTCCCATTCCTCCATCTTCCAAAAGAAGAGAGATTTCAAGTTGGGGAAAGCAGTAACTAATGAAGATGAAGTAATGTCATTACTTTCTAATCCCAATACTTCATTACCCACTCTTTTTACTCTTTTCATCCGTACTATATGAAGTGATTCAAGTGATGGCAATTGTCCCAATGAAGGCAGTTGCTGACAATTGATCCATTCAATCAGACTCAAGCTTCTTAAATTGGTTAATAACATCATCCAATTAGGTAACACCACGTTGCCTGTGTAGGTTGATAACATTAACCGTTGCAAGTTTGGAGGAGGTTGTAATACTTCAAGAACTGCTTCATTATTTATCGAATTGGACCCACTAAAGTCGAATTCCAATGAACTAATGTTTATCTTGTTTTCAAGTTCTATTCTGAGAGCCTCATTCTCATTCGTCATATTTCCCAAACCTTTTATTCTAAACCTTCCTTCGAGGTGGTGAAATTTATTCAAACATTCAAGTGAAGATGCTTTGTTACCATAATTAGCCTCAGTCACATGGAATTCATTTAATGTACGAAGACATATTAAATTCTCAAGTCCTTTTGGCATGTATCTCAGAGAATTAGTACCATCGTTTACTAGATGTCTTAGGTTGATTAATTTGCCTATCCCTTGAGGTAGTTCTTTAAGATTTTCACAGTAAGCAATAATCAATGTTTGCAAATTATATAATTCACATAATGCTTCCGGTAACATCTCTAACCCCAAATTATTATTTAAGTCAAGATACCTCAAATGTATTAGCTTTCCTATCTCTCTTGGAAGTTTTTCAAATCTCATCTCATTTACATATTTTCCACCAATTAGCATCATATGAAACTTGGAGACACCACTCAATGCTAATGCCCTTAAGCATGTATTTTGACCCAATAAATTGAGCAAGACTCTATCAATCGAATGCATGCCTACATCAAACTTAAACAAGAGGCTCCTCAGTTTTTTGAAATTACAAATGGATTTAGGAAATGAACTATTTTTGTCAACCATTAACATTAAATGATGAGCTTTCTCAAATGAAATGCTAATGCTTGATTCTCCAAAATCTTTCTCACTCAGCGCAAAACATTCATTCTTTGTGAGAAATTGAGCAAAGTCATGTACTATATCATGCATCGTACATCCTACGATATCACCGATATCATCTTTTATAAACTCTTGGAAGATGGAATGTGTTGCTAAAATGTTAAAATATTTTTCACCAATCATCTCCATATCCTTATTTTCTTCTAGTTCTAAATAACCTTGAGTCATCCACAACTTAATCAATTCCTTCTTATCTAAGTGGTAATCCTTTGGAAAAATGGCACAATATGAGAAACATTTTTTAACTATAGGAGGCAAATTATGATAACTAAGCATCAAAGGACGAAAAATGTCTCTCTCAAACTCTTTAAGTTTCCACACCTCACTATCTAAGATAGTTTTCCATTCATTACTAGTTTTCTTAAAACGAAGGAGACTCCCTATAGTCTTTGCTGCAAGAGGTAAACCCTTGCACTTACTCACAATTTTCTTACCAACATCTTCTAGTTCTCTACACTCCAACTCAGATCTACCAGAAAATGCTAATGATTTGAACATCAACCAACAATGCTCTTCAGATAACTCCTTAATTGGGATCACATCAATTGATTCCATCATACGAGCAACTGCTTGCTTACGTGTGGTAACCAAAATTCTACTACCATGAAGACCATTTCTTAAACAATGGTGCAATGGTTTCCATTCCTCGTAGTCTTCTGTCCACATGTCATCCAATATAAGAAGAAATTTTTTTCCTCTAATGGATTGACAAATCCTTTGCACACAAGATTCCAAATTAACTAAATCAGAGGCTGGCCATTCTAGAGCTACAGCAATTGCTTTAGCAATCCTTAACACATCAAAAGGATCTGACACACATACCCAAATTCTTTTCTCAAAATTCTTCCTTATCCCATCATTATTATAAACAAGTTGAGCGAGAGTTGTTTTCCCCATTCCTCCCATCCCTACAAGAGAGATGATATGGATGCCCCTTATTTCATCGCTACTCTCGCACAACAACTTGCTTATCAAAATTTCTTTTTCCTTATCTCGACCATATATCTCGGACTCTTCAATGAACGAGATACTTTCTACTCGTTGAGGCAGTTCAACATTCCTATTCGAAAATTGATACCTATCTTTTTCTTTAGCAATATCATCTAGCCTCTCGGTGACTTCTTTTAGCTTAAGAGCTATGTCACGGTCAAAAACAACTTGCTTAAAACAAAAGCAAGGAGAGAGAAAGAAGGAACATACCTTCTTCTTAAGAGAAAGAGCATTTTCAGCTCTCTCAATTTGCAGTTTCAGCTCGGAAGTGTTCCACTTATCCAACACGTTTTCTGCATCATAGGATACAGCTTCGAGCTTATCTAGCCAGAGTCTGACAGTTGCCTCCTTCACTTGCCTTAGCTCTGCATCAACGAGCACAGCTTGAATGGCTTGGAAGTTGCTAGTCATCCTTTCTACTTCTTTGCTGACACCACGTGCGAGTGTAACTTCTTCTTGAATCTGTTGACGAGTGATTGACGCCAGTTCCTTCAAGACAACGGAAACAATTGCATCGGCCATAGTTGAGAGATGGTGGTTTGAATGACAATTACGACAGCAGAAACTGGGTTTTTGGTTGTGAAAATGCTGGCATGTGCTGCTTGTTTTTATACTGGGGAAAAGTGAGAACTTGCTTTGTTTAATAATAAACTTTCTAATTTATTGGGAAAAAAATTGAATTATATAAATATTATTTCGCAAACTTAATACTTCCTAAAAGAATAAAAAAACTGAAGACACTGTGCATCAATTTCATTTATGAACCAAAAAGCTTTTAACAGGAATCTCCAGTGCATCAGTTTTGTTCTAAAAAATATTTATTAAAAATTTAAAATATATTCAAATTAAAGACTATTTTAATATACGGAAATATATTTGGTATTGTTTGTTAAATGTAATTTTGTAAATTAAACCGAAAATGGACTTACTTAAATATTGTATATAAAATTAAATGATATAGTTAATTCAATAAAATTTTGTAATTTATTTAAAATATATTTTAAGAATAATAGAAAAGTCATAGTAGCGGTCCCACAGCAATGATCATCACTTCTTCCACTTTTCATTGTATTATAATCCTTTAGGCCTCAATTTCAATATAAAAAGACAAAAACCGCGTGAAGTTTATGTTTGCTTGCACGCCAACACATCACACTTTTCAACAACTACAGTCATTCATTCACAATTTCTAGATTTTAATCGATTTCACATTTAATTATTCATTACAAATAAATTATGAATATACATACATGTTGAGACTTAAGATATAATAAATCTATCATATTTTTTTTTTATAAGTGCACATTATAACTACAAATATATTATATCCGGGATTTTCAGATATATATATATTAAGATACAATTCGAAATAAATTTTATAAATTGGAGGAAAATACCTCAAACATAAATAAAAATATGTCTTAAATATAACCCATAAATAGGTGAAAGGAGTGCTCGAACCTTACATTTTAAGAAGAGGCAAAGAGAGTGGTGCCAACTACACCTCTCACTCGAGAGTAAAATCTACATTTTACTTAGTCACTTTTTAAAAAACAAATACATTTAAGCCCATTTGGTATCCTGAAAATCACATGGGTTTGAGAGCAAGGGTGAAAGGAAAATTTTATTTTAAACCTACGTGGGTTTCACATTAAAATTTCACTGTGTGAGATTTATAAATTCATCCATTTTGATGGGTTTGACAAATCCCAAACAAGTGGGATTTTATTTTATTTTTTTAATATTATATTTTTTAATTAATTTGTATTTGTATTTATTATTTATATTAAATATATTTAAACTAATTAGTTGGATATTAAGCGCGAAATATTAAAAGTATATTTTAAGAATTGTAAAAAGCCTTTTGTTTTTAGTATATTACTTAAGAAAAAAAGAAAAAAAAAAAAGTCTTTTAGTATAAAAATGAAGAGTGTTTTAGTAGCCGGGGCCGGTCCCATGTCAATGAACCGCGTGAAGGGACTGCTTTTTTTAATGCATTGTTGTTCTTTGGGCACTCGACAATTTTTTTTCCCGTTTTTATTAACCGTGTCGGTCACACTACAACAATCATGCATCCAATTTTCTGGATCTTATAAGAACTGTGGGCCATTTGCAGCCCAAGTTTCCATAAATTATTTAGTTTAATATAATTTTATAATATTATAAAATTTTTACTTTTCTCATTCCACTTTCAAATTAAAGAGACAAAAACCGTGTTGATCAACCCCTACAACAATATTATAATATTACATAATAAAATAAATAATATTAAATAGAAAAAACAATAAAGTTCTCAAAAATCATAAGTAAATTTAGTAGAGATTTAGGGTATTCTTAAACAAATGAAAACAAAAAATATTATATGATAAATTATGTCATTTTTGGCATTCAAAAAATCAAATTTTTATTTGAATGTGTATAATGAAAATTACAATTAAAAAGTTATGAAAGTTACAATTAGGGAATGTTATTCTTGATTAGTAAATGCACATTTGGTGTCTAATAGGAATGAATTTACTTCCATTACTTGTTTATTAGGTATATAAAATGACAATAATATTATAAATAATTAAAATAAGATGAGATTGAATTATGTACCATAATGCATATATATACAAATACTATATGAAAATGGAGTATTATCTGTCTCAAAAAAAAAATGGAGTATTATCTATAAATCATTAATTCAATTGTCAAAAATTTGAAGAAATGTAGATGGAAATAGAACAAAACAGAATACAACAAGCTAGTCGATGAGTTATCTGACTGATGAAATCTCAATTTTTGAGATCTGATGAAACAAATTGACAAAAAAGGTTTCTTCATTTAGTTGAAAAAAAGTAAAGAGAGGATCAAAAAGTCTAATAATGGGTCCACTGATTGGTTGCCGTGTGAAATTATTGCAAAGCGAATACGAGGGAAAGCAGTAGGAGAAAAAGTAACTCTGATTTTTCAACATTATTGGCGGACCTGATGATGATGATTTTTTTTTTTACTTTGTCACAAAAAGCAGACTTTGAAAAGATGGGTTGAAGGAGAGGGAAGACCTGCATGTCTTTCCAAAGATACCGTTCATTCAATATCCAAGTTTCAATTGCAAGTCTCTTGTTCTTATTTCTAATTATATATTTGTATATGTTAATTCTGAATTTTTAATTTTTCTGAATTTAAATTTATGTATTAAACTTGATTTGAGGTGCTTCCACAAGTCTATTTTTTAATTTAATTTAATACCCCCTTGTCATATATATATATATATATATATTCCGTGTTTATGAATATGTATTAGTAGTAATAGAATTCATCACAATAATTTTATTTTCTTTATATTTTACTGACTGTCAATACAAATATTAAAGGATCAATTAATGAAAGGTAATTAGGCCCAACTCTTGAGTTTGAAAGAGAGTTTTTTATAACACAATTTGAAGTAGAATTCATTAACATAGCCAGAAATTTCATAGAAGGACGGGTTTTAGAAAAATGAGCGAAAAGTTAAATTCAATGTGTGAACATTAAAAAAAAAAAAAAAAAAGGTGTGGAATTTTCAACTTCTCAAAAATTAAATTAGCAATAGATGTTGCCAGTCACCAGCAAAAGAAACTGCCTTGTATATTTCCCTTGTTAATTAAAGTTATTTTTTCAACGTTATTGATGGGCATAAATCATGATTGATAATGGCATTTTGAAAGGAAAGTAGACCCAATTTAATAATTAATAATTGTTTTAGTCAGCAGATATTTATGTATCATTTTCAATTGCAAAGCTCTTTCTCTCCCTCTCAGCCTCGCACCTTGCTACTCTTTATTATTATTTTTATTCTTATGTTATATTATGTCATTTTATAATTATCATTATTCTAAATTTATTTTAAAAGTAAATTATAAATTAGCTACCTGATTGAAATATTTTCTCAGACGGAATAAACTGTATAAGTTTATTATAATTTGACTACTCGTCATTGAAATATTTTCTCAGACAGAGTAAACTTTATAAGTTTATTATAATTTGACTACCCATCATTACCCACTAATCGTTAAAGTCAACGGTTTTAGTGATAAAAAGGTAAAAAGGCTATAATTCCCTTTATGCTTGAAATAAATTTTAAAATAAATTAAATAAAAATAACAATAAAAATTTATAAATTCATCAAATCTCTACCGTCCATTTTAAGATGAATGGTGGAAATTAATTTTGAAAAAAAAAACTAAAAATTAAATAAATGAAATAAAAATTTCATTAGATCTCATCTCTATCGTCCATTTCAATATGAATAATGGAGATTAATTTAAGAATTGGCTCCTTCAGACAAGCCTTTAGGTATGTATGAAATGATAGATTTGTTTACGAAAAATATAAAAAATTAAATATGAGATCTTTGTCATCATCAGATCTCATCTTTGCCTGTTGCTCCCTCTCTGTCATCTTTCCACCTGACTTGCATCAATCCACCTCACTCTCCTCTCTCTACCGTCATCCTCTTCCACTCTCCTTTCTTTGCCCTTGCGCCTTCTCTCTCCTTTCGTCGCCTCTCTCACATCAATGCACCTTACTCCCCTCTCTCTGCCACCATTCATCCTCTCTCCTCTCTCAACCTCACTTACATTAATCCACCTCACTCTTCTCTCTCCGATGCTGCATCCTCTCTCTGCTAATGCGATGTCGATGATTACAAAACCCAGATAGATATTGGCTTTAGGTTTGGTTCTATTTCAAGGCTTTAGGTTTGTGTCTATTTCATGGCTTTGGGTTTGTGGTTGATTATGTTTGAATTTAATTGGTTTGAGTTTGTGTTTGATTTTTTCTATACTTGATGGAGTTGGAAACCAAGACTATTTAGGCTTTTAGTTGCTTAAAACCCTTTCTGGGTTTCCAACTTCCACCCTTAGGTTTCAATCACTAACCTCCACCACCAACCAGTGATGGGTGCAGGTCGCCAGTAGATATGGACATCAACCTCTATCACCGAAGAGATGGGATTGGTGGAGATCCAATCAGGAGATTGTATCCCACTTTTTCTTAATTTCTTTTCATTTTTTTTTATTTTTAAAGAAAATTAAAATAGGGTCAAAAGACAAAAATACCTCATATGTGTTAAAGTTGACTAACTGATGACTAATTTAGACTAACAGTAGATAGTCAAATTGTAATAAACTTATAACGTTTACTCCGTCTGATAAAACATTTCAACCAGGTAGTTAATTTGTAATTTACTCTTATTGTAACTTAACACTTTTTTTTTTTTTTTTAATGGTAGGGGTTTCAACTAGATAGTTAATTTATAATTTGCTCTTATTTTAAATTAACACTATATATATATGGCATATTGTACGATATACTTGGGTATCAATACACTTGACAATTACAAATAAGTGATTGTATTCTAAAATTACTAATTATATTTTATTATATCTAATTAGGTATTTATTATATTTGATTACAACTAAATAAGTTAGATCACATTTATAACAACTGACTATACTTAGT
Organism: Nephelium lappaceum; assembly: GCA_021234005.1. Lineage (NCBI taxonomy): Eukaryota > Viridiplantae > Streptophyta > Magnoliopsida > Sapindales > Sapindaceae > Nephelium > Nephelium lappaceum. The sequence goes on along the minus strand of CM037997.1, from coordinate 15,555,049 downwards.
TGTAATAAGACATGTTTAGTTGTACTATACTTAGTTGTAGTAAGACATGTTTAGTTGATTACAACTAAACATGTCTTATTACAACTAAGTACAGTCAATTGTTATAAATGTAATACAACTTATTTAGTTGTATTCAAATATAATAAATACCTAATCAGATATAATAAAATACAATAAGTAATTTTAGAATGTAATTAGTTTAGGTGTACCAATACTCAAGTGTATTATAGACGACCCTTATACACACACACACACACATATATATATATATATTTATGATGAGGAATGAGAGATTAAATTTAGAGAAAACCACTCATATCTGGTCTTTTAGGATAAGAGTGAGATTTAAACCTTTGACCTCTTATGATCAAAGAAAATGTTCAACCACTCCTACTAAGAGGTGGTGTACAAAAAAAAAAAGAAAAAAAAAATCTATGATATTCTATAAAATATGCTAAAATTTACTTAGATCATGCACTACAAACACAGTTAAACTAATATTATTATTCGTTCTTTATTCAAAAGAGTAGAATAAAATGACTGATAAGTCTAACGTGCTGTAAGTCAAATGTTTGCCGCATAAACTTTATTTGAAAGTAAATACATCAAAAAATAATAAGAGAAAAGAATGACTTATGAGTTACAACTTCATGTCTTATTAGCTAGATAGAATGCAAAACACCTAAAGGAATACTCCACCTTCTTATAGATTTCTACCAGAAATTTTCTCTCAATTTGTTTCTTTAAATGAATACTTTCATTCGTATAATAAAAGTATTTCTGGCTTAGGTTTTACATTAATTTACTAGTTTTTTTTTAACTATATCAAATGAGTAATATTGCAAAGAAATCAATAATGCAGGGTTAAATCATGTAATATATTACTAATACAAATGGTAAACTTTTTTATGTAAAATTTCGCACAATTTTTGGTATAAACTCTTAAAATGAACAAATTTGGGAGTGTCAACCTAAAAATTCCTCTCTATATACATTCATAATTTCACAAAATCTAGGAATTTCAACCTCTCGAAAGTAGGATATGAATAGATTTTTTTTTTTTTGTAATTTTTTTATACTACAAAATAATAGAGTTTCTTTGCTAATAATAATAATAATAATAATAATAATAACAATAATAGAGTTTCTAATGGCTAACAAAGGAAAATGCCTTGTATATTCATTTACTTTATTAAAGCAACTTTTACAATATTTTTGGCCGACATTGTGATGACTTTAATGGAGACCATTGTTTGTCTTTCCAAGAAATCCTTTTTTTTTTTTAGCTTTAGCATATTAGACGAACTACTAATATACTTCTTCATCATTTACCATTGTTCAAAGATGAGAAAAATAGAAATCCAACTAGGATTTGAATCCAAATTAAACTCAACATTATCTTTGGAATATTAATTTAACTTAACACCCCAAATTTGACCTATGTCAAGCTAGACTAATATTAAATCTCATTATTCAATTATTAAAAAGGATACACAATTTTGCTAACAAAATATGGATTACATCCGTACAATTACACCATGAAATCAATCTGAAGAAACAATTAAAACAGAAAATATATAAGTCTCTTATCTTCTGGGTGAAATTTATTAATGTTGTTTATGGCTGAGAAAAAAAGGATGTCACAGTTTTTCCTTTTCGATCATGTTGGGAGTTCATGTGTGGGGCTATTTCAAAGCCCACATGTGTGCTTGAAAGAACAGCCACAAGTTGTGGTCATGAAAACACAACATATAAAAGACGAAAGAGGAAACAACTTTTGTGCCTATGTATGTGTGCTTTTTCTTGGAGAAAAAGCTGCTGACTTTTGTGGGAGAATGCAGAGAACAAAGACCGGGGTTTTGGATGTATGTGGAGGTCCTGGTGATTGCACAGAAAACAGTGGCTGCTGTATCTGCTTTCATGTTCATAGTGGAAATATTCTTGCTGCTCACTGACCATAAATGTTGGCCTTTGGTTGAACCACGTTAAAATCTGTCTTGTTAGTTATTTGTTTTGTTTTCTTAAGCATTTTATTTCTCTACTTCTGCTGCAATAATTTACATCTCTCTCAAGCATAAATGTATATTATAAAGTAGGAAAAGAGTCATAATGTGTGAAAACACTAATCACGTAGCAATCTAAACAATTAAACATATATTGAGAGGTTAGGAAATCATTATATCACTACCAAAAAAAGGGCTATCGCTGACCAAATCTTTTCGATGGCAAAAAATACTGTCGATTATACCTTCATTTTCGACGGTCAAGTCTAAGACCATAGTTGACCTTGTAAATAGAGGCAATATATTTTCGACGGGAACAATCTTGTCGAAAACTCATCACATTATCGTTGGAAATATATTGGCTTTTGGAGGGAAATATTGGCGCCAATAGTACTACCAACGACTAATTAATTACCCTCGCAAATGGTAAAAAATTTGGTTCTACTATTACCGATGATTCATAACCATTGAAAATAATATAAAAAGTGGTAGGAAATTATTTCATTTTGGTGGAAAAATTTTGAGCCAAGTGAATCATCAACGGTATTAAAACGTACTGTCGAAAATAATGGAAATTTTATTCCTACGTATTTTTGACGGCCCGTAGCCATCGTAAAACTTCTAAATGGGTTTGAGAATGATTTATTACTTACCGACGGCTAATTAATACTGTCGAAAATGATAAAAGATTTTGGTTCTATTATTATTGATGATTTATAACCGTCAACAATAATATAAAAAATGATCGGAAAAGTATTTCATTTTGGCGGAAAAATTTTGCACCAAGTGAATCATCGACGATGTTGAAGAATATTGTCGAAAATAATAGAAATTTTATGCATATTTTTTTCGATGGTAATTGGCCATCGTAAAACGTCTAAATGTGTTTGAGAATGATTTATTATTTGTCGATGGCTAATTATGACCGTCAAAAATGATAAAGATTTTGGTTCTATTATTACTGACGATTTATAACCGTCGAAACAAATTTGAAAAGTGGTCGGAAAAGTATTTCATTTTGGTGGAAAAATTTTGCGCCAAATGAATCATTGATGATGTCGAAAATTACTGTTGAAAACAATAGAGATTTTGTTCATACTTTTGTCGACTGTAATTAGCCATCGTAAAATGTCTAGATGTGCTTGAGAATCATTTATTATTTATTGATGGCTAATTATGACCGTCAAAAATGATAAAAATTTTGGTTCTATTATTACTGATGATTTATAACCGTTGAAAATAATATGAAAAGTGGTCAGAAAAGTATTTCATTTTGGCGGAAAAATTTTGCGCCAAGTGCATCATCGATGATGTTGAAAATTACTATCGAAAATAATGAAAATTTTTTTATACTTTTTTCAACGGTATTGAGCGATCGTAAAATGTCTATATGTGTTTGAGAATGATTTATTACTTACCGACGGCTAATTTAATACCCTCGAAAATGGTAAAGATTTTGGTTCTACTATTACTGATGATTTGCTACCGTAAAAAAGACTCTAAAAAGTAGTCGAATAAATATTTGATTTTGGCGGAAGAATTTTACACCTTGTGAATGATCGACGATAATGAAAATAATGTCTAAAATGTGTCTGAGAATGATTTATTACTCGACGTCAAGTTCTAGTGCCAACTATAGCACAAACGACATGAAATTGTCCCTAAAAAATGGTAGACCTTTTAATAATAACTATTTTTATTGTCATGGATTATGGAAAATATTATGAAAATGAGCAAATCAGTCAAAACCCTCTAGATAAATGCCTACTCACAAATGAAACCCATGTTTGCCTTTTATTACACACCGTCCTCTCTTCCACTAATGATTCGATTGTAATTGACCGTTTGAAATAATTGGTGACTAACAAAATAGAGCACAAAGATGATAATGGCCCTGGCTAACTAATTTGTGACAAAAATAACATAGTTACCTCTACTTTTGTGGGAAAAAAATTTAAAAAACTTAAAAAATCTCAACCATCCATCTCAAAAAATAACGGTTGAGATCTAGTTAATTTTAAATATAAAAAAATATATATATTTTTTCAAAATGGATCTAAGCCATTCATCTCAAAGATGGATAGTACAGATCAATTTGACAAAAAAAAAAAGAAAAATTAAATTTATTTTTAAAATTTAAAAATAATAAAATTTTAACTATAAAAAATATTTTTAAATATAAAAAAATATATATTTTTTAAATGGATCTGAACTGTCCATCTCAAATATGGATGGTCAAGCCCAATTTGTGAAATTAAAAAAAAAAAAAGAACAATTAAAAAAAAAAAGGATGGAGATGGAGTTACAGATTGGATCTTCATTTGTTTGTCTCTCTCACAAAACAAACTTTCTATTTCTAATTTTTGTGTCTCGTACAATCATCACACGATGTTTCAAAATTGAGCAACAACTTGATTGGTATACTAAAGGTCTTCATTTTCATTCTCTTGGTTCCCATTCTATAGGGCGAAATATGGGTATATATCGTTGTGTTGGTCCTCCTCATTTCCTCTCCTTTCTCAAAATCAAATCTTTAATTGACCTATAATTTGGTCATCAAAGTCCACAAAATCTTGTCAGATCTTCAATGGTAAAAGAACCCGTAACTTGCATCGTTGTCCTCTGAGTTCAGATCCAAATCATCAACACCCACAAGAGACCTAGGTTCGAGGAGAAGACCTATTCCAAGCGACAGTGGTTGTTCAAGTTGATGCATTCAATTCAATAGAGATCCATGACTGGTTCCTCTGATGGACGATGATCGAGAAATCTAAGAAGCCATTGAATGTGCTCTGGTTGGTGCTTGTTGTAGGGTCTTAGTCAGATCTTCGACATCTGGATTCCAACCCAAACCTTCTGGGTTCAAACCTAGATGTTACCTTCTAGGTTTGCCTAGATTGGATTTGTAGAAGATGAAGTTCATGATGATGACTGGTGATGGTTGGTGTCCAGTTTTGGTTGGATTTGTTAAAGATGAAGAGGAATAAAACTTCATCTTCATCTGGAATGTTTTTTTTTTTTAAAAAAATAAAAATAAAAATTGACAACCATCTAGTTTTGGTTTTGGTGATGATGGTTGGTGTTTGGTTTTGGTTACATTTGTTTAAAAGAAGATGAACAGAACTTCATCTTCATTTGGTTTTATTTGATTTGTTTTGTTTTGTTTTGTTTATATATATATATATATATATATATATATATATTTGGATACAAGTGATGATGGATTGAGTATTTTCTTTTTTTTTTTTTTTTTAAAAAAAATGTGTTCAATTTATTAAAGATAAACAAATAAAAATATGAGTTTAATGTCTGATTGTGTTGATGCTGGCTTTGGGATTGGTTTTAAAAGTGATTGGTATTGTTTTGATTTAGTTTAATTTTTATCTTTAGTTTAATTATCTATTCAGAAGACAAAGATTGATATTCATCTACTAATGGGTGGGTGGAGATCCCATTTCAATTATTATATATATATATTTTTCATTTGAAGTTCTTTTTTCCATTTTTTTCCATTTTTTTTAAATTTTTTCAAAATGGAACTTACCGTCCATTTTTGAAATACACGGCTCAGATCCATTTGAAAAACAAATTATTTTAAATCTTAAAATGATTTTTTATAGTTAAAATTTAATTATTTTAAAATTTAAAATTATTTCATTTTTAAATTATCTTTAAGTTTTTAAAATGTTAAATTATTTTAAAATAGATCTCCACCGTCGAGATGGATAGTATCATAAAACCTATTAATAATATAATTTTTAAACAAATAATAAAAAATAAGAGAAAATTGAAGAAAAAAATAAAAATGAAGAAATTTTGTTGTTTTGACACGTGTACTCTTGACCTCACACAAAAGGCAATAGACCACACCTAATTCAAACGCTTTTCATCAACATTCAGACCATTTCACCACCATTTTCAAAAACTAAACATAGTCTACTGTCAAAAAGACTCACCAACCACCATCCTTCCACCACCACCATTCGATCGACTGTCTTCATCATATCAGGTGAGTCCATTAGGTTTTTCAGAGGGCAAATTTTGTCAGTGATTGGGTTTGTTTGTTTGTCTTTTTTTTTTTTTGTTTGTCTTTTTTTTTTTTTGGTCTTTTGATAAAAGGTTTCATATGAACATGGGTTTTGTGTTTATTATTCACCAAAAACTGTGTTTTACTTATTATCTACTATTTTGGGATTGGTTAGGGTTTTTGAAAGTGGATTGTAAGGTTTTTTGTGTGAAAGAATGAATGTTTTTAGGGGTTTTTTTTGTGTGGTCTTGCATGGCCATATGTGTGGACATTGGGTAGAAAACCTATGCAGGTAATATGTCTGTTAAGTGTATGTTATTGAAACTCTTCATAAGATTTGCTAATTCATCTTTTCATCCATTCATATCCATAAGTTTTCGATGTTTTAGCTATGTGTAAGGTTTATGTAGCTTTCCTTAAATTTAATTGACAATGAAAAAGAAATCTAGTTCACTAATGCTCGCATGCTGAAAACAAGTGATCTCTGAGACGAAATGATATTTTTGTTAAATCATCTATATAAGCATTTCAATGAATCTACTATTATGATTGCTAAAATTATGGACTCTCATGACAGTTATGTAGGGTGAACTGAAACTACAATCACAAAGGTGATGTATGGTGCAATTATTTGTTGATAAAATTTTTTGATGTTAAATGGTTTCACATGCTGTGCCTTTAACCTTGCTAGAATTTTCCTTTAGATAGTGTTGAAAATTAATATAAACTTGCTACCATTAATGCTAAATAAATTTAGAGTTGCTAAGCATAAATTTTCTTGTCAATGTCAATAGCATTTAAAGATCAAATCTGAGCTAGTCTTTAGGCACCTTTTCATCACCTGCAAATTGCTTCAAACTTTTGGCTTATTAAATATTTATTAACTAACCCATTTCTTCTGTAGCAATTGACTTTGGTGTTTTGGAGATTTTAAGCTTTCCAGTATTGATTGATGTGTTAAAAACTATTTTAAAATGTGATGGATTTTTATTTGGGGATGGTACATGCTCAAGTATAGTCAAAAGAACAAGCACAGTTTCTTCAAAGTTCTTAACATCCTGATTTTGAGTTAGTTATCTCGTTTGTAGAAGGGGTATCTAATCGATACCTTATAGAGAGTTGGCTAATAAATTTTGTTGTTCAAGATGCTAAACAATGCTGGCTATGTCTTCTTTAGAAATATCAATGTAGTAATTCATCACATTGCTAGAAGGTTTGAGGTGGTGTAGATATCAAACATATTAATTTAAAATTTGTAGATTTTATTTGGGATTTGCCATGCAAAATTGTAACCCAATAAATTTAGTTGGTTTGTGTGTAAGTTGTGTTAATTTTTGTGTGGTATAGAATAGTAGAAGCATGATTGCCAGTTGTGTCTTGCTTTATAGAATGACTTGGAAGAATACTTTGTCTTCTGTACTATCTGACATCTTACAAGATGTTAGCTAGTTCATCTTAAGTTTTTCTTTGGTTTTGAAGAAACCAAAAACTTGACAGGTCAACTTGAAAGTCATTTATAAGGCAATAACTCCTCTATTTTATTTTCTAAAAACAGAGAAGCAGCCACTTATATATATATATATATATATATAAAATTGGTTTTTTGCTATTTTATTGGTTGGTTTAGAGAGAAGGTATGTATGATAATACTAACACTTTCAATAGTACAACTTAATTTATAATTGTTAAACTTGTGTTTGTCAATTTTCTTAGATCAAACAACTTTACAATGATGGACAAACTAATAAAGACATACTTTCTTTAGCTCGGGGTCCAGAAAGACATGTTACTTATCATCCATGTTTTAATATAAATAGGTACAAGTTTCACACTGCACTACGTGATGAAACAAAACAAACTCAAAATAATGGAGTTATGGTATGTGCAGAAAATCACAATGATTTCCATACTATGGAATATTAAAAGATATTGTTGAACTTTGCTACACTGAGGGAAATAGAGTTGTATTATTTAATTGTGAATGGTTTGATACTGGTAGAGAAGGGATTGGTTTTAGAAGAGATTGTTGTGAGAATACTGTTCGTAATACAACAAAAAGATTTTATACTCAAGAGCCTTTTGTGTTGGCATCCCAAGTTATTCAAGTTTATTATGTTAAGGGAATCAAAGATCCTACATGGAGTGCAGCAATTGAAATCAAACCTAGAAATCTTTTTGAGATGACTTTGGAAGAAGAAGACCCGTATCAAGAAGAACAAATGCAATGTCCTAACATACATGCTAACTTGAATGAAAACCATGAAGATGAACTTAATTGGATCAGAAATGTAGAGGATAATATGGATGTAGAGTGATAGTCGTTAACAACATGTACTGATATTAAACCTCCTTTTTACTATTGGAAGTAATTTGTCTAATATTTATTTTTGTTGTATGGGATTAATAGTCGAACTATATAAATACAAATCCAGATATATTTTTCTAATTTTGATGAAATTATACAAGTATATTGTTTCTTAAAATGTTACTCTTGTTGAATTATTGTTTTGTAGTATGGGCACTAATAATGAATGTAATTAATAGCTAATCATGACTAAGAGAGACAAAGGCAAAGGTCATGAGGAAAATTCACATGCTACCAGATCAACACCTGCAACAGTAACAGATATAGAACAACAGTTGATTGATGAAGATTCATCTTTGAATCCACCTTTTGATCTAAATTCTTCAGATATTCAAGGTAATTTTGGTATGAAGTTATAAAAATTACATTTATTAGTAAAATATAAATGATTGAATGCTAGTATTTTCATATGCATTTGTATTAGACACAAGTGTGGAAAAAAGAAAGGTAGAGGAAAAGCTAAAGGTGTGTCTAATAACCATGGCTTGGAAGTGCATATTTATCAAAGAAGGTACATAAATTTACTTTTATCCAAATATATTGTACACTTTTTTAACTACAACTAGTCACCTATATAGATTTCAACCAAAGATTAAATAAAAATGTTATCAAGAATGCATGTTATGATGAATTTATGTCTTCTTTTTTTTTTTTATAACAATTTATATTTGTTGTATAATTGAAGTGTAGAAATTCATCTTGCTAACAACTTTAAACTTTCAGAATTGTGACGCCAAAAGTTGTTAGAGAAATTTCTGTCCTTTTCTCTCAAAACATATCAGGGCCTTGGATAAGATATACAAAATATTCGGAGGATGAGCGTGAAACATTATTTGCCCGCTTCAAAGAAGTTAAGTATGCCTATACATGTGCTGAAGAGGAACTTAAGACTGCATTCTTTAGAACATGTTCAATTTTATATAAAGATTGGATGTTTCAATTAAGAAAGCCAATTTTCAAGAAGCACCTAACAAAAGAAACCCGAAAGGCACATCCACCAGATAATGTACCAGTGGCTATTTGAGAGAAAATGATCGACAAATGGATGGAAGAAGATTGATAGGTACCTATCTTTTTACAACAAGATAACTTAGCATTTTTTATTTAGTTATATTTTAATATAAAGTTAAATTATATATGTAGGAAAAAAGTCATATAAATAAAGTCAATCGAGATAATGTCAAGATGTATCATACAACAGGCCCAGTACCCATTGCAAAGTACAAATATGAACATGTAATGTTTTAATTATAGATAAGTGAATCACACTTTATTATGATAATAGTAGTGCAGTAGCTAATTCTAAAAAATCAAGAAGCCATAAGCATGGAAAATATATAGAAAGAAAATATTATTTTATTAGAGAGATAGTACATAGAGGAGATATGTCGGTAAGATGACAATACATAGAGGAGATATGTCAGTGATGAAAATAGCTTCATAGGACGACCATGTTGATCCGTTTACAAAAACTTTAATATATAAAGTGTTTGATGATCATCTAGAAGATCTAAGATTACGAGATATGTTTCATTTGCTCTAAGGCAAATGCGAGATTATTAAGGTTTGTGCCCTAAGAGTTTGTAATTTGTAAATGTTTAAATAAATAATAAATAAATAAAATTTATTTTATTCAAATTTATGTGCATTTGTGAAATGTTTACTCCATATAAATATCATGTAACATTCATGATTACTAATGTAGTTTCAAACTAAGTATGTAAGTGTTATATATAAAATGATTTAGTTTGAAATTAGTAATCTAAAGAGTCCGTAGAAAGCAAACAAAACTGAGTACTTTGTTTGTAATAAATCTACAGTTGCGATCCATTTCATATTTGATGCGATGATTTTATCTGGGATTGTTTATGTGGTGATATGAAAAATGACTGATAATTTTTTATTCCTAAATGACTTTCCAAGGTTGATTAATTCAAAAGAAAAGAAATTATCATTTGCGCATGAAAACGTAGTGCCTTCCAATTAAATGGAGGTTGATTAATTCAGAAGTCATGATTTTAAAAAAGAGACTTTCATATATAGGTTCATCTTCAGAGGCTCGTTGAGAAAATAATAATAATAAGCACTTGATTTTTTTCTTTTTTTTTTTAATTGTTTTATGATAATTAAAAACATAAATTTGCTTAAGGGTATGTCAGCATATGTAAATATATATTTATTTTTTCACTTTATTTGTGAAATTGCTACTCTAAAAAATTGATGATTTTGGATGCGATGGATATCTATGATTAAAATTGGCTTATGTTGAATATCTGTGAAAAATGGTTCTTGGCTTGATCTAAACTTTTGGTTTTTTGTTTTTCTGGATTGTTTTTTTTTTATTTTTCCATTTTTTTGAGTTCATGATAGATTAATTTGGGTAACATGATGAAGAAGAAGATTATGGGTTTTGATTGGTTTAATTGAAGTGCATTTTGGCTCGTTTAATTGAATTTAAGCAAAATAAAAACTGGATTTTATGTTGATGAAGATTTGGAATTGATTTAAATATTGAACGAATTAAACAATATTGAAGAAAGCAGGTTAAGTGAATTGATTTTATTTGGATTTTCTGTGTTAAAAGAATTGAACGAATTAAATGAATTAATGGGTTAATGAGTTTAGATCTTTCAACGAATTAATCGTGTTGTGTTGTGTCATTTGTTTATAAACAAATTCGTGTCGAAGTCAAAAATGTTGACCCTTTATTAAACGAATTTGTGTTGAATTGGTCGAATTCATAAACGAATCGAATCGAATTCAGCTCAACTTGACACACCAACTCGTTTTGCCATCCCTAGTTCAGCTTCACTAGCACATTTGACCCAACTCTGCAATATGCTTCTTGCTTGGGCACAAACTTCACCAAAAACAGCACTTACCAAACTAACCTCAAATTTCTCCTCTCCTCTTTTCCCTCCAACGCCAACCGTAGCCATGGATTCTACAATGCCACTTCAAGCAGGACCCTGACAAGGTCTACGGTCTCTTTATCTGCTGCAGTGATATCACTGCCACTACCTGTCAAGACTGTGTCAGCCTACCTTCCACAAATGTCACCCAACGTTGTCCTGTCAATAAACAAGCTGTAGTTTGGTATGATGCGTGCCTTTTACGTTATTCAGACCAGCATTTCTTTTCTACAACCGACTTAATCCCCAGACATTGGTTGGTGAATCAGGGAAATAGTACAGATCCAGACAGGTTTCATAACCTGGTTGGAAAGTTGATTAACGAAGCTGCAGATCAGGCTGTCAATGACCCTGATAAGTTTGCGACCAGAAAGGAGAATTTCACAGCCTTTTTAACAGTGTACACTCTTGTACAATGCACCTCAGACCTTACAACTTTTGATTGTAATAGATGTCTTCGTGAAGCTATAGGAGACTTGCCCAGTTGTTGTACTGGAAAGAGAGGAGCAAGAGTGTTTTGTCCAAGTTGTAACATCAGGTATGAATTATACCCGTTTTATTATGAAAACTTGACAGTGGCACCAGGGCCGGTGCCGGTTATACCTTCACCTTCACTACCTCCTTCTGTACCAAGTCCAACAGGTAAAGTTGATCTCACTATACTCGATCATTTTTAATTAGTGGAATGATATGTGTGTGTGAAAATTCGGTGAGAATGATTTTCCTATACTGATCTTCATTCAGGAGCTAATTAAGTTTATTAAAAAAAACATATATATAATCGCGATTGTCGAACGTAGGACAAATTGTCATCCGTAATTATCATAGTCATCGTTGCTCTAGTTGCCGTCTCTTTGCTGCTTTTGAACGCAGGCTGGTGCTTTCTTAGAAGGAGAGTAATAAATAACTATAATGATATACAGGGAGAAATTGGTAACAGAAAACATTGACATCTATTTTATTATCCAATCGAACAATCTTGTGTCAAAGCTGTTGTTGTAATATTAAACAAAAATGTACCGTTTGGTTGTGTAGCTGGAAGTAACGTTACAACTGTAGAGTCCCTGCGATTTGACTTTGTGACACTTGAAGCAGCCACAAGCAAATTCGCAACTAATAACAAGTTGGGTGAAGGTGGATTTGGTGAGGTCTACAAGGTATAATGTTGATGTAGAAATTGCCATTTTCAATAAATTAAGTTATTGATGTAAGGATTTTAAAAGATAAAACCATATGTATTGATGATTGATTAGTATGTTCAGGGTGTACTAACTAATGGACAAGAAATAGTTATAAAAAGGCTATCAAGAAGCTCTGGACAAGGAGGAGAAGAATTTAAGAATGAGGTTTTATTGGTTGTCAAGCTTCAACCTAGAAATCTAGTTAGGCTATTGGGTTTTTGCCTGGAGGAAGAAGAAAAGATGCTTGTCTATGGATTTGTGCCTAATAAAAACCTTTACTATTTTTTTACGGTATGGGTGATCAAAATCTATCCAAGTTAGCGTATACCATTCCTAGACTTCAATTAATTGAAACTTTGGTTTTGGTATGTTGTGTAGATCCTGAAAAACGACGAGAATTGGATTGATTTAGGAGATACAAAATAATTGAATTGTACAATTCTTTATTCTCATCAAAATTCTCAGTTTAGAATTATTCATTGTGATATAAAAGCTAGTAATGTCCTATTAGATGGTGAGATGAACTCTAAAATTTCATATTCTGGCTTGAAAAAATATTTGGAGTGGACCAAACTCAAGGAAATTCAAACAGAATAATTAGAACCTCGTAAGTTTCTTAACATAAATGTTATTGGTGTTATTGGTTTTAATGAAGTCATTAACTATTGATTCCCATCTGTTAATCATTGGGTAATGAGGGAAGACTTCATACACTTTATCTTGAAATTTAGCAATACAAAGTTGCAATATGTTAATTATTTGCCTTCATTGATTAATTGATGTCACTACAACAAAACAGCTTATCCATATGTTAATTATTTGTTTTCATTGATTGATTGATGTCACTACAACAAAACAACTTATCCATATCGGGCAATGCCCGGTATGGTTGATTATCCATACCAGACACCATGTGTTATAGTAAATAAATATGTCTCTAGGGTACCATAAAGTATTGGTGTTTAGTATCAATGTGAGCTATCAATTTAAATTACGAAGACTATTAATGACAAACAAGTTAGGAACTTGCATACAGAACACAATAAAGAATTTAATTCATAAAATGACACATTGGTACAGCAAAACAAATAACCCATACATGAAGTAAAGAAGCAATAATATTTCTTGTACAATATAAATATCAATTTCTTGTACCAAATAAATATTCTAATAAATTGAAAGAATAATTAATGTATAGATAGCATCTCTCTTCTATTTCTGTCTTCATCAAAGTAATTTTCCCCTCAAATTTTTAAAAATTTCAATACAATTAAGTTGGAAACTTCATCATTTCTAATTCCATTATTAATTTTTCATTATGAATGTTGGTGAATTGTCTCTGTCATCGGTCATTACTGTGGTCCATTACAATGAAGTGAATGTAATACGTATATGATATGTATACACGAGTCCTGCGGCAGCATTGGTGGACAATAAAAATTAACAGAATAGGAGATCTTCAATGTATTGATTGGGTGATAAAACATTGCTATTGAAACGATAAAAATCATCCCTCACTCCAAGAAACACCCAAGGTACACTCATGAAAATAATTGATGTACAAAAATGCTACTCAAATTTACAAAAAAAAAAAAAATGTAATGCATCATAAACATGTACCAAATCTTTAAATACAGTAAACAATGAAATCAAAGTGGACACTATCGAGGTGATTCATTTGTCAAAGATACCTCATTTGCAGTACAAATTTTAACATCTGACGAAGGTTGATCTGAGCTTACAACAATTCGGCCAACAAAAATGCAGGTTGGGTTGGTTGAGGAAGTGTTATATTATTGTTTGCCAACATAAAACCACAGATGACATTGCAGGTCTGTCTGTTGGATCTTCTTGGACGCATAACAATCCAATATGGACGTATTTCAATAGTTCAGTGGGAGCACATGACTACATGAGTGTTGGATCCATCAACTCTACCGCTAGTCCTTCAAGCCAAAGTTTCCATGTCTGCAATGTTAAATGTCGTAAACTAGGTTTGGCGAATGAATTGTTAGAAATCAAACATTAAAGTCAAGGATAGATATAGTTACATAACTAAGGAGGCTTTGACCATGTTCTAAAAGATGAAATCCATTATTTTTTTTCTCACCAATTATCTCTAGTAGAAGAATTCCAAAACTAAAGACATTTGACTTCACTGAAAATAATCCTAACATAGCATACTCTAGGGCCATATATCCATTATTTGAAAATAAAACCAAAAATAAAATAATATATTACATTTTGTGAAAATTCTTTTAAACTCTCTTGTAGAAAATGCACTTACTATGTTCTAACAACCCGATTGGTATTAGCTTCATTTTGATTTCCATCAAATATCCTGGTCATTCCAAAATGTAATATACTTGGATTCATCTCATAGTCTAACAATATATTACTAACTTTTAAATCATGATGAATAATTTTAAGTTGAGAATCTTCATGCAAATACAAAAGGCCTCATGCGATTCCATTGATAATGCTTATGCGCATTTTCCAATCCAATTGTATACTCTTTGTTGAATCTGTCCATTATTGAACTCAACATTATTTGCATTCAGCAATTAAGAAAATACGGTTAAATTAGACTTACTATAGCATTAGAAAGTTTCAGACACATAACAAAGAGGAGAAAATCAAGACTTTTGTTAGGCATATACTCATAAATCAGCAACAATTCATGTCCCTCCACGCAACATCCCAATAGCCCAACAAGATTTTTGTGTTGTAATTTGGCAATGAGAGTGACTTCATTCTTGAATTCTCTAAGTCCTTGCCCAAATCTTCTTGAAAGCCTTTTCACTACAATTTCCATACCGTCTGCTAATATACCCTGAAGCAACTTTCTATTTTGAATTATCATAAAACGTGGAAAAAAGAAAAAAGAAAAGAAAAAGAAAAAACAGTCCTGTAATGTGACCACTTCTATTTCAAAGATTTGCAGTCATCATACATCTTAATCCCCATGCCCTTTTATATTTGCCTTGTAGACAGGACCATACCCACCTTCTCCAAGTTTAATTTTGTCAGAGAAATGCCCAGTAGCCTCGATGGTGAGATGCAGTGGGAACAGTGGGAACTCTTGAGATTCGTACTTGCAGTCATTTTCACTTCTGTTCTTCCCAAAGTGAAGTAACAGAATCCCTTGACTATTTGCTTTCCTCTAAAAGGCACCGTAAATTCAATTTAGAAATGATAAGTTTAATAAAGCATAAGAGAAAGAGAGATGTGTGATTCACACTATTATATAATTTCCATACAATTTTAACGGTGGTTTCCAGTTATTAGAGACTAATTAAAGGTGCACTAAAATTAAAACAAAAACAAAAACAACTCACGTTCATAGTCCCTTTGTAACAACAAAAATTTTGTATAGTAACTAAATATGAGATTTGTAATTATTATTATGTGTAACGCGAACTACATAAAACCATTACCTTTATCCTTTTTAACTCTTCTGCGCCTATACCAGAGAAAAGAACCAAGCAGCCCAACTACTAATATTGCTGATACAGGTGTGGCTATTGCAATCCATACCCTGTTTTCCTCCCTTTTTCTCGTTTTCACATCTATCAAATTTCAATGAATAGTCTATAAAATCAATATATTGTAGCAATTTTTTTTAGTGTATTTCCATAAACTGGTGTGATTTTGAATCAGGATTATAATTAAACACGCCTGGTGTGGTTGTGCTGGATGTGGGTGGTAAAGATGGCGAGGGAGGAATGTCTGAAAGAGGTTGCAGTTCGTCATTTTGAGTAGTCTCGTTAAAGAATGGACATAAATCCCAGCGAAACATAAAGTCAGGTCCTTGAACAACTCCTCCTTGCTTCCCATGACAGCAGCTCTGATACGCGGCCGCATGTGAACGAAGACAAGTGTCACATTCATCTTGAGATAGATGTGGGGGTACACTGCATTAGTGCATATATGGTCTGAAAGGGTATGACATTAGCTTTTTCGGTTGCGAACCTAAAACTAACGGAGCCTAAGCCCAGGGAAGCGTTTCTCAATGTATTGTCTGTTAATATATCAATCATCAATCACCATTATTGAGAATATTTCTACTACCATTATTGTAATATATTATTCTCTTCCATTTTTGTATTATACCTCTTAACCTATAAATAGGTTAAATACTGTATATTGTAATATTATGAAATAAAACATTATTTTCTCTGATTTTAACATGGTATCAGAGCTTAGGGTTTTGTAAATTTTTTTTTCACTGCAATCACCCACACCCTTGGCATCTACCATCACTCACACAAAACACCACCGTCACTCCAGCCGCTGCAACATCACCCACCACATCCCCGTTGTCTACTGCTGCCACCCAACACATCACTGTTGTCTGCTGCTGCCGCTGCATCACCATCACTACAGCCGCTGCACCATCACCCACCACATCAACGTTGTCTGCTGCTGCCGCTGCATCACCATCACTCCAGCCGCTGCACCATCACCCACCACATCCACGTTGTCTGCTGCTGCCGCTGTATCACCATCACTCCAGCCGCTGCAACATCCCTCCAACCGCTGCATCTCTCACCGCCGCAACTTACTTTTCTGTCGCTGCATCACCAGTCATCATCCACACTGTCGCTGCATCACTCACACCAGTCATCATCCAAACTGTCGCTGCATCACTCACAACCGCCGCGACATCACCCTACCACATCACTGTTGTCTGCCGCCGCTGCATCTCTCACCGCCGTCCACTTATTTTTCTATTACTGCATCACCAGTCATCACCCAACCTGCCACCCACCTGCCATCAATCACTTGTTTATCACACCACCGCGCCGCTGCACTGCTGCCCCTTCTGCACCGTCGAATCTCCTGCACTGCACCAGTCTCCGTTCTTCATCAGTCATCAGTCTCCACTGCAGTACCATCAGCGCGACCCTGTTATCTATCTCTCTCCACCGCGCGTCTCGGTTCTGCCGCTGTCTCGATTTCACCGCGCATCTCTCACGTTTGCTGCCACTCCTGATTGGTCACCGCTTGCACTGTCTCCGCCACTTGCTTTGGTTTTGATTCTCGCTCATACACTGCACCAGTCACGCTGTTTGGTTTCTCTGGTCTGTTTTGCACTGAATTGGACTGTCATTGGGCTTTATTTTTGGTGTGCATTATTTTTATTGGGCTCTCATTCCTTCTTTGTGTGGACTATTTATTGGGCTTTATAATTTTTGGTGTGCATTATTTATTTGGCCTTATTCATGGATAATACTTGGAAATTAGATATGTCTCAACCCATCCAAATTATTTTAGATGGCCCAAACTATATTTTATGGGCTCAAGCAATGTCTAGTTTTCTTAAAGGTAGAAAATTATGGCGGTATGTTACTGGGGACCATAAAAAACCTACTAAGTTTGAAAGTGAGACTGATGAGAAATACAATGAACGGCTTCATGATTGGGACAATAAAAATCACAAAATCATCACTTGGATTCGTAACACATCGATTCCATCAATCAATCTTCAGTTTGGTCGTTTTGATACTGCCCAATCTCTATGGACCTTCTTGGCTCATAGTTATACAACATCTGATCTTTCTCATCAGTATCATTTATTACGTAATTTGCATCAAATACGATAGGAACTTGGTCAGTCGATTGTTGATTTTCACTCAAAGATGCAATTTCTCTGGGATCAACTATCACTTTTCGAGCCCAACTGGACGAAAGATGCTGAACTATTTCATACTTATAGAGATCACCAGCGCTTGATACAGTTTTTCATGGCTCTCACTGATAATTTTGAGCCTACTCGTGCATCTCTCCTTCATCATCATCCTCTATCGACTCTTGAGCAGGCTATCTCTGAATTAATATCTAAAGAGACTCGTCTTGCCACATTCCAGCCTCTCCGTGCAGATACAGTGCTTGCAATTCGTTTTAAACAGGTTGATATTAAGAAATCTTCTTGTCATTATTGCAAAATGCCAGGACATGGCGTACTACATTGTCCTATTCGACGCTGTAAACATTGCCATAAATATAAATCAGGACACTACAATGATGATTATCCTCAAAATCCTGCTCATAGAAGGTCTTCAACCAAATCCAAAGATGTTTCTCTTAAGCACTCTAAGAATAATCAATAATTTTCTGCAGCTATAGCTAATGACACACAGGGTAATGCTGGTTCATCCTCTTTTTCTATTCATGATCTTGAGTCTATACTTCATCAAATCATTTTCAAATCTGGTACCTCTTTTGTTTCTGTTTCCTCAGTTTCAATAGGTAATTCCTCTTGGTATTTTGATTCAGCTTGTTGTAATCATATAACATCTGATTTTTCACATTTTTCTATCCATTCATCATCTTCTCCTCTACCTGTCATTTCTACAGCCAATGGCTCATCCATACCTGTTCAACATATCGGTCATATCTTCACTGATACTTTATCTTTACAAAATACATATTTCATTCCTAAACTCACTTTAAATCTTATCTCTGTGGGTCAATTGTGTGAACTTGGTTTTAATGTGCACTTTACTTCTTCTGGTTGTCGTGTGCAAGATCCGCAAACGGGGAAGATTCATAGGATAGGCTATAAAGTTGGATGTCTGTTTGAGCTTGTTCACCTTCAACTTCCTTCACGGGTCTTCTCTTCTTATCAGTCTGCAGTTATTTCTTCGTTTTTACCATTGAGTCTTTGGCACTCTCATTTAGGCCATGTTTCATTTAGTCATTTACGTTCTTTATTATCTAGTGGACATTTAGTCTCTGTCACTGATGATCAAATTAACTGTTCATCCTATCAATTGTCTAAGCAACATGCTTTACCTTTTAATAATAGTGATTCAGTTTTTCAAGCACCTTTTGATTTAATTCATTCAGATATTTGGGGTCCCTCACCAATAACTAACATGGGGGGATCCAAATATTTTGTTATCTTTGTGGATGATTATTCTTGTTATACATGGCTTTATCTTATGCACAATAGATCTGAATTGTCTAAGATTTATTCTGATTTTACTAATATGATTCAGACTCAATTCTCTAAATTTATCAAAATTTTACACACCGATAATACCATGGAATATCGGGATACTGCTTTTCTTAATCTGTTGAGTCAAATAGGTACCATATGTCATCGCTCTTGTCCTGGTACATCTCAACAAAATGGTTGTGCTGAACGCAAACATAGACACATCCTTGACACTGTTCGTGCACTTCTCCTATCTGCTTCTTATCCTGAAAAGTTTTGGAGAGAAGCTGCATTAATAGCAGTTTATACCATTAATCATATTCCTTCTCCCGTCGTTAAAAATCAAACTCCTTATAAACGACTCTATGACACTCCTCCAAATTATCAAAATCTAAAAGTGTTTGGATGTGCTTGCTTCGTTCTCCTTTATCCTTATGAACGGACTAAATTAGAATCACGAGCTCGTTTGTGTTGCTTTCTTAGCTATAGTATTGAACATAAAGGTTATCGTTGTTGGGATCCCATCTCCAATCGCCTTCGTATCTCTCGTCATGTTGTCTTTTGGGAACATAAAATGTTTTCATCTATATCTAAATTTGATTCATCACATACTTCTCATAATAAGTTTTTTATCGATCCTATTGTTTCTTTGTTTCCTAATGACAGTATGTCTAAGACTTAAACAGATGCTTTTGATGTTGATTGGTTCATTTCTGAGCAATCTCACTCGCCTGTTGATCCTGCACCAAAGTCTCCTTGTCCACTCACACCTGTTAATCTCCCTCTTCGTCGTTCTAATCGGGTAAGGGAACTTCCTATAACCCTTAGAGATTTTCTTTGTTTTTCTGCCATTCTTTCTTTGTATGAGCCTCAATCTTATAAAGAGGCCAATACTGACCCTGTTTGGCAGCAAGCTATAGCTGAAGAATTACATGCTCTTGAGAAAACTCACACTTGGGACATGGTTGATCTTCCTTCTAATAAATCTGCCATCGGATGCAAATGTGTATATAAGATCAAAACAAAGTTCGATGGGTCTGTTGAACGGTATAAAGCCCGTCTTGTGGCCAAAGGTTTAATCAAGAATATGGAATTGATTATGAAGAGACATTTACACCAGTTGCTCGGCTTACCTCTGTTCGTAGCTTACTAGCAGTTGCTGCAATCAAACGGTGGCATTTGTTTCAAATGGATGTGAAAAATGCATTTCTTAATGGGGATCTTACTGAAGAGGTATATATGACACCACCACCAGGATATCCACATCCTCCACACAAGGTTTGTCATCTTCGTCGAGCACTATATGGGCTCAAGCAGGCTCTTAGAGCTTGGTTTGCCAAGTTCTCTTCCACCATTATGAAGTTTAAATTTGTCTCTAATGCTTATGATTTTGCATTGTTTCTTGGCCAGACAAATCATGGTTCTGTTTTCTTGTTACTATATGGATGACATAATTATTACAGGCGACGATATTGCAGGTATCTCAAATCTTAAAATTATCTCCAGCAGCAGTTTAAGATGAAGGACCTTGGCTTTCTTAGTTATTTTCTTGGACTTGAAGTTTCTTCTGACTCTGATGGTTACTATCTTTCTCAAGCAAAATATATCTCAGATCTTCTTGCTCGTGCTGGCGTGACTGATAGTAAAATCAATACTAGTCCTTTGGAATCCAATGTTAAACTAATGCCTTTCGAAGGCACACCACTCAATGATCCTACTCTTTATTGATAACTTGTTGAAAGTCTTGTTTACTTGACTGTAACTCAACCAGATATTGCATATGTTGTGCATGTTGTTAGTCAGTTTATGTCTGCTCCTCATTCCACTCATTTTACTGCTGTCATTCTTCTTTTACGGTATCTCAAGGGCACAATGTTTTATGGACTTCATTTTTCTCATCACTCCTCTTTAGAGTTACGTGCTTATTCAGATGCAGATTGGGCTGGCGATCCAACTGATCGACGATCTATCACTGGTTACTGTATCTTTCTTAGAGATTCCCTCATATCCTGGAGTAGTAAGAAACAAACTGTTATAACTCGATCCAGTATTGAAGCTGAATATTGCTCCCTTGCTGATACTACTCAAGAACTTATTTGGCTACACGGGTTACTTACAGACATGAGAGTTCACCATGCCACAGCCACTCCTCTTTGTTGTGACAATCATAGTGCTATCCAAATTGCTCACAATGATGTCTTTCATGAACGTACCAAATACATTGAAATTGATTGTCATTTTGTTCGACAACATGTTCATCAGGGTACTATTAAACTTCACTCAATTGTTTCAGCTGATCAACCTGCCGATGTTTTCACCAAATCTCATCCTCTAAGACGTTTTCGTGAATTGGTTTCCAAACTCAAGCTTGCATTAAGTTTGCCATCTTGAGTTTGCGGGGGGATGTTAATATATCAATCATCAATCACTATTATTGAGAATATTTCTACTACCATTATTGTAGTATATTATTCTCTTCCATTTTTGTATTATACCTCTTAACCTATAAATAGGTTAAATACTGTACATTGTAATCTTGTGAAATAAAACATTATTTTCTCTGATTTTAACAGTATTGTCCATCAACTTCCCCCAAGTTGTTGCGGTTATTGCCATAGACAGTGTTTCAGAACTTGGCCGAGTAGGCCGAAATCTTGATAAGTACTGCCAGATCGACAGTACTCAGCAGACTCGGCCAACTCGGCTAAGTAGCGAATTACCAATATAAATTTCTATACAGATACTCCGTTGTTCCATGCAATCAGATCTCCAAGTAAGCGAGATGAAGAGGAGGTTGTGAAGTGCAGGAGAGAGATTGACTGTTTTTGTGGCCATTGAATTTGAGGGAGAACTGAAAACTAGAGAGAAGCAAAGTTGTGTAATGAAAAGCCAGAGAACTGAAAACTAGTGGAGATTTGTGGAAGACTCTACAAGTAGCAAGTAGCGAGTAGCAAGTCACCCTTTCTTTGTGTTTTTATCAGTGTTGGACAATTGGATTTGGAACTCTTGGATCAAACTTGGGCTTGATTAAAGTTGGGTAAATAAAAAAAATAAAAAAAGCACAACTTTTGTCTCATATATATATATATATATTGATATGAACTTTTGTCAAAGATTTGAAATTTGCTTTTGTCCTGAAAATATTTTTTTAAAAAGATTATCCTTATTATATAGGATTGATTCAGATCCATTTGTCCATTTGATTACAATTTAATGAGTCAAGTGAATGATGGATTTCAAAAATAAAAACTAAAAAAAAAAAAAAAGTGAATATTGATCAAGTTTCTCTTATAATTACTCTTTTTGTTAAAGTTTCTATATGTACTAACTAAAATCACATGAAAAATATTGATCATGTTTCTCTTATAATTACAGTTTTTTACTAAAGTTTCCATATATACTAACTAAAATCATATGAATAATATAAATAGTTTGAAAAATAAAATGAAGATGTCAGATGAGGACAATATAGTAGATAATTAATTTATTGTATTTGAAACTAACAAAAGTAAAAAAAAAAAAAAAAAGTTAGTAATAAATTTAAGCAATCAATGATGGTAAATATAATCAAATTTATTCTGCTGAATACAAATATTAATATAGGAGAAAATATTAATTCTGGTTATAACAAAAATTTAAATAAAAAAAAAAAAAAAAGCTCTAAAAAACGGGTATATGATTTTAGTTTTGATGAATTTAATAAGCTAATAACTTGTTGACGCTATCGAAATTAAATAGTACATGCATTACTGCTATTAATTCTTATATATGAGATATATATTCCTACACATGATGTGACTTTGACTATTACAATTATATTATTGTATTTTAACTATATAAAATTTTTTATAATTTTTTATAGGTTAGACCAAAGTTGACCTTTGGTCAACGGATTGATTGTTGACCGACGGTCAAACCGAATACTCGTCGAATAGTCAAATACTTGCTACTTTTTAAATCACCGATCGAGTAGCAAGTAACGAGTTTTAAAACATTGTATGTAGACCATAAAAAAATTAATAATAGAGTATATTTTGTGCGCAAAATATTTCTTGAACAATTGAATCCTCCGTATTCCCACATTGTCATGATCGAGTGGAGAAAATCATGCTCAGAAATATCCAGACATTGAAATTACAATTTTCGATCCAATGGACAGAATACAAGTGCGAAACTACTACTGCTGGATGCGAAAGGGCCGATGATAATACTTAAACATTTAATATTTTGTAATTGAAAAAAATTTGACAGTTTTGTGGGACAATACAGGAATAATATAAAATGTTTTTTTTTTCTTTTTTTGAAACTGATGTTGTTAATTTTGTTTATTATTATTATTATTTTAAAGAGAAGCTGATGCTTTTGTTGTTTGCTCTTCTTCTCTGTTCTTGATTGTCACAACATTTTAATTGGTAAATGTCTATAGATTGTTGTAGCTTGTATTCTTTTGTGGTTACATACCACTAAAAGTATCAAGTGAAGTTTTGAATTAGGATAAAAAATATCAAAATAAGTTATTTTCAGCACCCTTAACATTTAGAAACTACAGCTCGTGACAAAAAAAAAAAAAAAACAATTCATGAACAAAAGAACATAGATGACCATAGTTTGCTTTCTTAATGTGCCAACTATAGTTTAAATAATATAAGGATGCTAAGACAGTTTTGAGTGTTATTTTCTGGATTTAATCTTATGTGTTTCGAGCAGTGTATAAAAACTTGGCAAGTTGTGTTTCGAGCAGTGTATAATATCAGTACTCTGCCGATCTAAGAACCCCTAGATCGAAGGTCCTGCTAGTCGGAAATGAGTACTTGATCGAGTTAGGCCCAACTCGACTCAACTTGGTAAGCCCAACCATCACAAAACCAGCCAAAAATTATCCCAAATACCACCAAAAAATGGAACTAAAATCCAATACTCTCAACAAATATCCAACAACTACAAAGAAACAAACCGCACACACAAAAGAAAGATTAGAGAAACAAGGAGTGAAACCCTCACATTCACAATTCGGGGACAACATGAAAGAAAGAGACAATGATGATAGCTTAAAGGAAGGAAAAACATTGATGACATGGAGGGAGAGAGAAAGAGACTTGAATTGGCAGAAAATGAGACTTGAACGACCAACTATACAGAGGAAAGAGAAGAAGACTTGAAATGACCGGCGACAATGAAGAGGGATGGGCTTTAGCTTCAGTGACAGTGATGGTTCATGATCTTAAAATAGCAATGGCGACGATGATGACGGCCACAACGACGACTCACTTTAACGGTGACGAAGACGACAATGTTAGAGAGAGAAAAGGGATGAGAGAGGAGAAGAGAGAGAGAGAGAGAATATAAGGGTTTGAAACTTAGGTTGACCATGTGGTGTGTTTATATATGGTGAGGATAATTTGGTCATGACTCCTGACGTTTAAAAAAAGTGTTAGTTTACACTTCAGATTTCAAAAATTATAGTTTCCCTCTAAACAGTATTCATTGAGTACTCGCCGATTACTCGCTACTAGCTGGGTCACCGGTTGAGTAGCGAGTAGTGAGTTTTGGAACCTTGGTTTTGAGTTCATTTTCACTAAGAGAATAATATCTATCTATACTGATATCTTTCCTTTAAAATATTTTGTTCTTCCAAATGTTTTGAAAACAATGTTCAAATAACTGCCAATTACAAGATGAAGGGCAATTTTAATCTGATGACGTGTGCGCTGGTTTCAGTTCAATCACTACTGTTCCAAAAGCGCCACATCCACTACATTAGAATATATTAACTCAATTGATATATTAAAGGAAATATCATTGCTTAATTTCCTACTTGTAAATATTGTTAACGATATTCTGATTTGAGATTGATTTCATAAGTCCTCCAAATATTTTAATTTGGACATTCTATCTTCCCAATCCAAAGTGGAGATCTTCTTTAAAATATATATATATATATATATATAAAGTGGAGATCCAATGATTTGATGGATCATCATATACGAGTCCATGGGGATATGAAAAACATAATGAAGCAATAATGCATGCATTTATTTTATTTTATAATATGTACTTTTTATCATAAGATTAAAATAAATATATCGATGGATAAGTCAAACTCTTTCTCATTTTATGCCACCAATCCAACTAATTAACACAATTCTTACTTAAAAACATAAATATATCATAATATTTCATTATTCATAGAAATGAAAACACAGATGAATCACAAAATATGGATTACTAATACAGCTTGTTAACACAATTCTTAAAAACATAAATCATAACTAAACTAAAAATAAATATGTAGGTACGTACCCTAATATTTTATCATGTTCCAATTCAAAATTATAAAAAGCATATATAACTACCATCATTGTAAATTATCTCACTCGAAAGCCCATAAATTTTCTCTTCGAATTTCTTCTTCTTCTTCCGGAGTGCAATCATTCTTGATATTAAAAATTTGGCGAATCTCATCGGGCAACAACAATCCAGCAGCGCCTCGACGTTCATATAGTTGGCAGTTAACATCACATCAAGGAGGTCATCGGCCACCTGCAGAGCCAGAGCGTCCATGAATCCTGTCTCCCACTTTTTGATCATCTCCATCTCCTTCTCCTTGCCATCTCCATGGTTGTTGCGCCATTCGAGAACCATTGAGATTACCTTGGCAGTCACGTTATGGAGTGGAGTAGCGCCCTGAGTTCTACTCTATTCTGGTCTGTCAATGGATCAAAATTCAAAAGTACTTTATTGTAGTCAGCTTGTTGATGTTAGTTTTCTTTGAAATAAAGTTGTTTTTTCAAGATGACATTCTCCGATGTTAGTTTTCGATGAAACAAAGTTGTTTTTCCAACTTTACATTCTCTACTTTATGTTACGTTTCGAAGAAAAGGAGGAAAATAAAAAACAAACTTGTAGAAAATGGTAGCCATTGGACCCTGCATTCCAAGTAAATTAAACGGTGAACATAAAGTTTAAAGAGGAAATTATCAAAGCAACTACATAATTGACTTTGACCGTGCATATACACAAATAAACCCAATGTGTCCTGAATGTCCATGACATTCTTTGATGTTAGTTTTCTATGAAATAAAGTTGTTTTTCCAACTTTACATTCTCTACTTTATGTTACGTTTCGAAGAAAAGCAGGAAAATAAAAAACACACTTTTAGAAAACGGTACCCATTGGACCCTGCATGCCAAATAAACGGTGAACGTAAAATTTAAAGAGGAAATTATCAAAGCAACTACATAATTGACTTTGACCGTGCATATATACAAATAAACCCAATGTGTCCTAAAGGTCCATTTAAACGCGATTGTAAAGCTTAACATGAACATAAAGCTTAAGAAAGAAATTAACTTAATAACTTTCAAGAATGAAAATAACTGAGTATGAGGCATATTACTTCTTAACATCTTTCCATATAGTAAGTTGTTGGGGTTTCAAGTTTATATAAATAGTTTTTTCTTTTTGTCTACTGTTTATTGAAATAAATATCCGTACCCTAAAAATAATGTGTAGATGACTCTCTTATCTATTTGGTGTTAATTTTTAGAAAAAGACAGAAACAAATATAATCGACTTTGACCAAACATATATATATATATTGGATAGAACGAGGAATCAAATATCTTCCTCTCTTCAACTAAATGGCCGGTATTGGCAAGCCCTCAATAGCACTTGTTCTTCTTTTGATTCTCTTTTTCTATTCATTAAAGATGGCATACATTTCTTCTGCGAACCCAGCCAATATCTCAGAAACAAGTAAGTCTTTCTCTCTCGCTTTCTCTCTCTCTCTCTCGTTTGTGTCTATATATATATATATATGTATATATATGTATGTATGTATGTATGTATATATGCATATAAAAATATTGATTTCTCTTTGCATATTTTTGTGCTGAGCAACATTTCTCTCTGCAAGATAATTTGCTAAAAAAAGCAGAAATCTACATCAAGACCTAATTTGACTAGTTAAGAACTCATTATATATGGATACTGTGGTTGTTACAGAAGATAAGAGAATTGATGAAGTACCAAATAACAAGATGGCTGTAAAAGATCAGAAGGATGATGGAGCACCACAGTGGCACATTCTCAGGGGGATTAAAATAGAAATGAGAGGAAGCATCGCTTTTCGGGCATGCCAAAGCCTTCACGCGGGCCATCACGCGGATCATGCTAAACTTCGGGACTAAAATAAAAGTGAAAGGGAGCAGGCCTGATCACGCGGATCATGGGTCAAGCCAAATATAATTCAGCAGCATTCAAAGTGCACAAAGTCTTGAGTGGATACATGGAGATTCTAACATGTTTTCTAAAAGCCAATTGAGATTAAATTTTTATGTTTTCGACTATGAATTATATCCCTATAAATTATTTTTAATAAGCTCTAGTCGTAGCAACCTATCAGTCTCAGTACTCATGGAGTTGTCAATTGTGATTAAATTACTACTAGCACAAGACATTAAAAAATAAAAGCATAATGCGTCTTTTATCTAACATCAATAAATGTACTTTCCGCTACCTGTGTTGTCCAATGTCCAGTCATTTTCGTTTCATTGGGATCCAGATCCACTTTGAATTAACTAATGAGTTTTTAAAGCCCACAAAAGTCCATTATATCACAATGAAATAGTATGTGAACACTTTACTCCAGGCAAGCATAATAGTACAATCACAAGTTCTTTTCCTAATGTGACGCTTGTGACTAATATCCCCGAGGGAAAAGAACAAAAAGCACAGAAACCAAAGGAGGCCGCTGCCCCTCTCGATGTCTTCTTGAATTTTTCTGGTGTTGGGATTAGGGTTCAATTGCTTGAATCACTAGCTTTATAAGCAGTTGTTTATAGCAATGTCCAATTACCATGAACCTAATACGCTATTTACTCTTTCTTTCTTTCTTTCTTTCTTTTTTTTGAGTTTAAAATACCATTTGTGGTGGAGCGATCCGAGGTTATTATTTGAATGAATATTCTCTAATCCCAACACAAGCAATATATAGAGCAGCAAGAATAACAACAAAGACAAATAAGAAAGCACACATTTTTTATGTAGTTCAGCAAGTGTTGCCTATATCCATGGGTCAAACTCCGATCCTTCTTCCACTGTATCAACATGGGTACACAAATTCTTCTCTAGATACACTAGAGAAATCAAACATTAAGAGATACAACTCTTGAAATACTCAATACCTCACCTAAAGGTGGAATTAACAATACACCAGTAGAAAAACTCATCAGAACCAGTGGTGGAAATCAATATAATAACTAACCTTTCCCGAACTTCAAATGGAATGAAATTTTCACTGGAGAGTGAAGACATCTGGGACTATAACATATCCAAAAATTAGCAACTTTTGGACCATGTAGCCCGTCCAAATGAAATTTCAAATTCTACTGCAAATTGTAGTGCTTCAGTAGAAATCTGTATCCCCTGTTTGTTGTTTTCAAGTGCTCTTAGACTTTTACTCTCCTAATGAACGAAAAAGCCTTTCTTCTCCCTTATTAGAGAGAGAATTCTATGATACCAATGCTCAATTAATTCTATAGAGAGTTTCCAAAAAACTATTTCCCATTATTCACTTTCAAATGGAACAATTACCAGGTAATTTCAATGCTTTTAAAAATGGACTTTGTTTGTTCCAAAAAAAAAAAAAAAGGACTTTGACGTCCATGTGGTTTAGTGGAATCACCTCCTCCACATAGGAGGCATCCCAACAAATTAATATGTTATATTTACTTATACGCTCTACTTGGGAAAACATTACTTGCAAATACTGATTATTAATTCATTATTATATTAACAAGCTTAGAAGAGTGCACAATACCTTTTAGTAAGAATAGTTGAACACTTCTCTTGATTTTAGAACGTCAAGGGTTAAAGTCTCATCCTTTTCCAAAAACATAGTGTGGTTAATTTTCTTTGAATCTAATCTCTATCACACCACCATTAAAAAAAAATAAAAAATAAAAATAAAAAGACTTAGAAGAGGACTCAAGAAAATATTTATTTAACTTGATGGTGCGAGAAGAATGGAGGTGAGGAGGAAAAAGAATAAGAGAAAAAAAAATGGAAGAAATAGATAAGAACAAGCAAAAAGAAAAAAATAGAAGAAACTAGAGGAGAGCAAGAACAATATTAAAAGAGATAATTGCAAAAACATCTTTGATATTTGATATAATTACATGGATATGTGAGATTATGTCTTAATTACGTAAACTGGACCTTAGGTTTAATAAGTGTTGTAGCTAATTGACATAACTTTGTCGTAACATTTATAAGGTAATTTGGTTTAAATTAAAAAGAAAAAAGGATAATCCCAAAAAAACTCATTATAGTTTACAAAAATGTCTATTTTATTATCTATGGTTTTATTTTTATCTAAAATCTTCATTGATATTAATAAAAATACTCAAAATGCCCTCTGGAGGCGTATGAAAGATGACAATACTCTGATGATGAAGTCATAAGGGGTCAAAATGATCATTTTCTGTTAATTTTTTAACATCAGGTGAGATTTTGAACAAAAATGAAACCATAGTGGTAAAATGGATATTTTTACAAAATACAATGGATTTTTTGAGATTATCCAAAAAAAAAAAGAAAAATATTAAACTTAAACTAAATTTAATAAAAAATAAAAAGGATAAATCTCCACCATCTACAACTGAGATGGACAGTGGAGATAAAAACTTAGAAATTTGTTCTTTTTTTTTAAAAAAAAAAAAATGGACATCTTGTTGGAAACTACACCCAAAAGCATGGTGTTTTTTTATAATGTAAGATTGCCTTTGTCAAAAGTAAAATATTTTAAGGTTCCTTGACAATAAAGTGTAAATAATTATTCACATAAAAGAATTTATGTGTGACAGACATAATTCTTTATGATAGTCTAAAAATATTTCACAACTTAAAATAATGATCAGACATCTTATTTTAATTGAAGTTATAGGTTTCTTTCGTTTTAATTAGTAGTGCTGAGTCTAATCACCAATGTGTAAAACTTTGAACAAAATAACATAATACATTTGGTATGTATTGAATTGGATCCCATGAATAATTTTATTTTTTAAGCCATTTATAAAAAAAAATATAATTTACAATAAAGCAATGAACCGTCCATCTGAATCCTAAGATAAATAATATAACTTATAATTATAAATTGTAATATTTGAGCTATCAATGGGTGATGGTCGATGTGACCTAATTCCTCGATAGTTTGGTATTATGGCTTATAAATTACAGAGAACATATATTTATAGATATGAAAATCATGATTTTTTATTTTTCAATAAAAGTAAACATCATCTTATGCATCTTACAAGGTCTTAAATAAATTTTGGCACCAAGTTTTCAATAATTGTTATTGCATTATGATTTCTTGTGAAATCAGATTATCCATTAGATTTAATATGAAATAAAATAATTGGAGAATTGAAACAATTTTACACATCCAAATTATTGATGTTTTTCATGAGAATACATGTTCCTATAAATTGCTTAGGGTATAATGAATTTAATATGTATTTATTTTATTCTAAGAGTGCAATTTTAGTTTTGTACTGGAATAAGCTAAAATTAATATATTGGGTTCCATTCATTAAGAGATAATTGGATTTGGACCTAGTCTATTGGAGCTTGAGAATAGAGTAGCCCGATTGATCCTCAGTCTACACATTTTTGTATGATTATAGATTGTTGATTTAGGGAAAACTTCATTTTAGTTTCGAAAAATATCAACTTTTTAAAGATCTTTTGAAAACAGCTATTTTCATCCCTAACTTTTTCAACATTCTTCAAAAAAGTCCAAACCGTTAGTCAATTAACGGTCAACGGTGATAGATTGTTTGGATGGGAAGGGCAAAATGGTCTTTTTATGGAGAGGGTAAATTATATTAAATAATTTATTATATACATCTAATTAATTTTGTAAAACAAATGAAAAAATTAAATAAATAAAGAAAAAGTGGAGATCCACCAGATTGGATCTCCACTATCCATCCATCATGGATGGACGATGGAGATTGAATCTGGTGGATCTCCAACATCTTCAACACACCAAGATTCAAACCCTTTTACCAACATCATTAACATTCCACTTCATCAACACCATTAACAACCCCATAGACTACAAGATCATCA
The DNA here is from genome assembly GCA_021234005.1 of Nephelium lappaceum. Lineage (NCBI taxonomy): Eukaryota > Viridiplantae > Streptophyta > Magnoliopsida > Sapindales > Sapindaceae > Nephelium > Nephelium lappaceum. The sequence goes on along the minus strand of CM037997.1, from coordinate 15,523,482 downwards.
ACAACATCACAACATCATCAATATTATCATCTCTCACAACAACAACATTAAGAAAAAAAATCAAAACTGTTTAACAAAAAAAAAAAAATCAAAACAGGGGTTGATGACCAATCCTAAATGAAGAGTTCATCTAGGTTCGTCGAACCCAGATCGAACCTAGCTGAGGAACTTCATCTGGGTTCGACGAACCTAGACAAAGAGGCTTTTCATCGAACCCAGAGGAAGAGGCTTTGTCTAGGTTCGATTGAACCCAGATGAAGCTCTTTATCTAGGTTCGATCGAACCCAGATGAAGAGCATCTTCATCTGGGTTCGGTTAAGCCCAAACGAAGAGCATCTTCGTTTAAGTTTGATCAAACCTAGACGGAGCCTCTTCGTCTAGGTTCGATCGAACCCAGACGGAGCCTAGGTTGGATCGAACCCAGATGAAGGCTTCATTTGAGTTCAACGGAGAAGGGATGGAGAATGAATCTAGGCAGAAGAGACTGAAGAAGAAGAAGAAGGGACAGAGGAGGCGGAGGAGGCGGAGGAGATGGAGAATTGAATTTTTTTTTCGTAAAATCTGTTTTTTTTGTTAAATTATTATTTAATTTAAACAAAAAAAAATAATGAGACTTTTTTTAATAATATATATGTGTCAGTTTTTCATTGGTTAAATGTTATGTAATATTCTAATTGTATTAAGGGTAAAATTTTCATTTTAAGTTATGAGGGGTAATTGAGTCTTTTTAATTTTTTTGTTTAGTTTGACTGTCAGTTGACCAATGGTTTGGACCTTTTTGAAGAGTTTTGAAAAAGTTAGAGATAAAAAAAGTTGTTTCCAAAATATGTTTAAAAAATTGGTATTTTCCGAAACCTCAAGGACTAAAATAAAGTTTCCCTGTTGATTTATTGGATCCATTTATTGGACAAAATCTGGAGAATTATTTAATGGGATTTGAAAAATCAGTTTTCTTTGAGATCACTAAACTTTTAAATTAATTCAATTTAACTAGACTTGTTGTGATAATAGTGTCAGATGTTGCAATATAAATAAAAATATTGTCGTAACAAAAAGTGAAAAGTGAAAGCAACAATTTTAACGTTATTCAATTTTCATCTACATCCATGAGACCATGCCTGGAGAATTAAAATGATTAGTGAAGATTAAAAACATACAAAGACCAATTGACTAACTCAACTAAAGGCTCATTCTTTACAATTGACACAATGTGTTACATTTTCTTCATGAATCTAGTTTAGCAAGATCCCCTCGACTTCAACAATCTCATGCTCCTTAAACTCCCTTCAAAAGCTTTAAGATATGCCTTCTCCCAAAAACTAACAATTTTTCCTCTTAAAGAACTCATGCTTCTTGAATTCATTTAAAGAGCTTAAAAAACCTTTTCTCTCGAAGATGAATAGTTCTTCCTTCCGAAGACAAATAGTTCTTTCTCTTGAAGAGCTTATGTTTCTGAAGACACTTAGAAAAGCACGCTCTTCCTAAGACTAAAAGATGCTAGAGAGAATTACTATATATCTCACAAAATTAATAAAGCTCTTTAGTACATATTTGGTGCTCTCATATTATATTTAGATGCTCTCTATCTGCATGCCGAACTTATCGATGTGTCGAGCATTTTATAGAAGAACCGATCTCCCATCAATCTGCTTGAAGTCTGCACATTTAAAGCTGATATGAGATAAATGAAAATAATTTGAATCTATTACAATAGTGCAGTTCCCTGTTGCAACAAATTTCAGAATTTGGACACACACATGTTCGGATTCATTCACTTGACTAAATATTAATTTGGTCAACCATGAATCTATATTAAAGAACTAAATATTAATTTGGTCAACCATGAATCTGTATTAAAGAAGAAGACATATGCTCAATTACTAACATATAAAGATCATAAATATTTCAAAGAAAATTCCTAAAAGATTTATTCCAGAAAGCATAACTAATCCAACTTGCGATTGTACTGTTCTCCTATTCTTACAAAGAGACTGAATCTGTCCTTAAAATGGATTTGATTTATTCATGAGACTAAAGATCAATTCGATCAAAGCAAATCTGTAATTAAAGATTAAAATTTACATGAAAAACCTTGCAGAGAAAAAATAGACATAATTCAAAAGACTTTCCTAAAAAGATTGTCTCAAAATAATATCATATCTAAATTGGAAATTTCATATTCTAAAAAAATATATATTTCTAAAATAAATCGCAAGATTTTCTCTCGAGAAAATATCTACATTAAATTCGGAGAATAATCTGTAAAACAAAACAGGAAATAAATTAAAAATAGATCAAAGTCGGTCTTTGATCAAAACATAAACTTCTTCTTTTTCCTGTACTTTTCATGCTCCGGTATTGTTGTAAGACACAAACTCAAATATGTTGTAACTTGTAACATAAACATGAAAAACAGAAACTCGTGTTTTGCTTAAAAACCGCCATATGATCCCAACACTTTTTGCAATTGGTGGCTTGGACTTCCCGAGAAATAGGATTGGCCGAGCCACCATGCCAACATATAAGATGGTTGAATGGCCACCTTATTGGGCCAAGGTGGCCGGTTGAAAATGCGGTGACTGAATGGCCATCCAATGGCATGGGGTGGCCATTTGGCCCCCTAGCTTTATTAGGAGTAGAAAATTAGTTTTTCCTATTTTAAATGAATGAATATTCTCCAAATAATCCATATTTTAGTTTTCTTTGGAAAAGGAAATTTAAAGATTTTAGGAATTGGATTCCTAATAAAAGTGAAGTTCCAAAAAATATTTATGGAAGATCATAAAACTACTTAATAAATTAATTTATTATTGAATTGATTAAAACTTATGAATTCTAAAGAGGAAATGAATAGTATATATGAAGCCAATTAAATTTGAAATTTTTTTCATTGAAAACTATTAATATGTAGTTCTTGACAAGAAAAATATATACTTTTAGTCTTTTTAGTTACTTTTTGATCTATTAGTTAGATTAATTGGCTTCACACACATAAAACTTAGAATTTAAATTTCCCCTTTATCAAATCATTTGAGATTTGATTATTTTCTGAGTTTTGTAGGGATTTTCATAATTCAATAATCCAAAAATAGTGACCACACTCCAAAGATAATTAACTTTCATGACTAAGCGAAAAATTGATTGATAGATACATCTAGTTAAAGCAAGTGAATTAAGAGGTACAATTTAATACTAAATTCAATATGGTTGCTCTTGATTGAATTTGTTTCTGGGCTTTGTGAAAATCTTTGAAAACCGTTTCCTAAAATATTTTTTGTAGTAACAAATTGGGATTATTTTTTGAAAAGATTTATCATTTACAAAATCTACTATTTTTCCCATCAGATTCAACCCAAAATTGGATCTCCACCCATTCATTTCCATCTTCGTCTCAAGGAGATAGAGATGAAGATTGGATCTCCATCAGAGATGAAGATTTCGAGGGATCTCTATCGAAGGTGGAAACCAATCTCTATTTATGGAGACTAGATCTAGTTTCCATCACATGGAGAACCAGTGAAAAGTCTTCATACAATGGAGACTAAACCTGGTCTCTAATGAAGAGACCCAAAAAGCATCTCTAGAGGCCCATTTCTGGGTCTTCACAATTAGAAGGTCTCTAATGGTAGAGCCCTCTAATTAGAGATGGTGATGGCCATATCTAACTTTTTTTTTTCTTTTGATAATTTTTAGTTATTTTCTTCAAAATTTTTAAATTCTTTTAATTCTTAAAATTAAAGAAAAAAAGGAGTATTCGAGTCTTTTTATAATCTTTAATGTGTTTGATTAATAAGCTACGAACTTAACAGATAGTATAAGGGGCGTAGTTGTAACACTTATGAAACTTGAGGTAGAGTTTATGTAATTATAGCTTGAACTCATACATTTGTATAATTATGTCATGCATCAGGGGTGTATATGCAATTATCTCAATTTCTAATGATTGATCATTAACGGTAAGGGGTACCTATGTAATTTCGAATTAAAATTCAACATGGCTGCAATTACCACTAATGTTAGGATGTTTGTGCAATTTTTCTTAAATGAAATATTCTATTTTGGTTTGTCCTTTTATAAGGGTACTTTTTTTTTTTTTAGGCGGATGCATAGATTGCCACCCAAAAATATGATTTCCACACCCAAAGGATCAATACATCCATTAATTAAATCTAAAATTTGCATATTAATATAAGCACCCGTAAATATATTAATATTAACTCTATTTAAAAAACATTAATTATATAATTCAAAATAAAATTTTGATCTTTATTATTTCCTTATTTCTCTTAAACACAAATTTATAACCTTAACTTAATTTTACATTTTATCTAGTAGAAAAAGAATAATAAACCATACTTGAAGGTTGAAGCCACCAAATTTTTCATCAAGAATGAGACTTTATTTTGTGTTTAAATCAATCTTTACTGTTTAAATGAATAAAAAATAAAATTTAATTCATATAATATGATGAGAACCTTCTTTGTTATTTTATTTAATTTTAAATTAGTTATTCCATTTAGTTTAGGATTAGTATTTCATTTGAATTAGGAATTTGGTTTTATAAGTTTAATTACTATTATATTTCTTTTTGTTAATTTAGAATTTGTTTCGTTTTAGGATTTTATTTCCTAACAAAGTTAGGTTTCCTAGGAAAGTTAGAGTTAATTAGCTATAAATAGGAGATTGGTTTAGGATGTTATGGCTTTTTAGCTTTGAAGAATTAATAAAATTTTGGCTTCTTGGCAAGGCAAATATATTGTGTTTTTGGCTTTTTTGAGTAGTAAAACTAGAATTGCTTAGGCTAGAATTCAAGCCAATTCAGTGATTTGATAGATTATTTCGGCTTGTCCAAGTATTTTTGCTTGGATATACTTGGGCTAGAGTTAGGTCAATTCTATAATTTAATTTTAGAGAATCAATTTGCCCAATCCTATTGGTTAATTGGTTTAATACCTATCCTATCATGTGACATGAGCTAGGCGACTAAAGCTGGTTGTTGGATGTCAAGTTAGGTCCTCAACATAATATGTGAGAAATAAAATAAAAACATTATAAATGTGGATCCATTTATTAATTAAAAAATTTAATTGAATTATAGAATTAGAATGTAAGCACTTATATATATGTATATAATTCTACCATCAGTATCTTTAAACTTTAAAAAAGTTATAACCAAATAATCTCAACCGTAGATTAGATCTGATGGATAGAAAAAGAGAAGACAAAAATGAAAATAAATAATTACATTATATTAGAGTAACAAAATTCTACAGTTACTTTAGTGGATCAATTTATATATATACATATATATGTTTTTTTTTTTACATCGAGTGCTATAAGTGGAAAGCCTACAACACAATTGTGTTTTTCCAGTGGAAAGTTTACTAATATCATCATCATTCTAGGATTTACCATGTGTTTAGTTTGCTCATAAAATTGTCTTGATATCTCCTTTCCAATTTCCTCGAAGGTCCATTGAAAGACTTTAGTGACTATGAGCTCTCATAAGTCAACCCATCCATCAAGCCCAAAAATCCACGATTATGTCACTTTTTTCATAAAACCTAACCCTAACACTCTTTTGACTTGATTTCATATCGAATCATTTTTAATTAAATACACACACCATTGAGAGACTTATTCCCTGAAAAATACTAAAAAAACACATAAAAAACACTTGAGAATAATGATAAATATATAGATTTAGAGCTCAAATCTTTACTAAAAATGTCTTTATCAGTTCTGCTGAGCGAAAACATCGCCATGTGAACGAAACAAGTTTAACTCTTATGCATCAAGCCTCTTTACCACTTCAATTTTGGTCTCATGCTTTTTAGACAGCTTCTTGTGTCATCAATAGGTTGTCTACACCAACTCTTGATTTCAAAACTCCTTTTGAAAAATTGTTCTCATTTCCACCCAATTATTTGAAACTAAGAGTGTTAGGTTGCCTCTGTTATCCTTGGCTTAAACCATTTTCTAAACATAAGTTAAAAGCTAGCTCAAAACCATGTGTCATGCTTGGATACTCCTCTCAAAGTGCATACAAATGTTTTGATCCCACAACTGATAAAATATTTATCTCTTGTCATGTCACTTTTGTGGAATCAATGTTTCTTTTTGTCGCTCATCAATCTTCATTTCCTCATGTTTCTGACTCTAGTGTAGCCTAATGATCTTTCTTAACCAGTGATCCTCCTCACTCTATAGTTCCCTCTTCAAATAATCCTAACATTATCTTGCCATAAAATGCCAACATTGATCAATTTGGCACTATTGGCTTGCAAAGAAATGATATTGTTGCTGCTAAACCAATTGATAGTTCACTCAACACATCTTTGGCATCTTCTCAGGCTGATAGTACTTCATGTGACGTGTCTTAATCCACATCCAAATTAGGTTTGCCTTCGTTGTCAATTGAAAATTCTTGTTCTCTTTCACCATAACAACTACGTACACACCGTTCACAAAATAATATTTTTAAACCAAAACAATTTTCTGTCGTCACCAATCATCCCATTTCTAAGTCAGTTGAACCTATATATGTCACACAAGCTCTTAAACTACCTAAGTGGAGATCAGCTATGTTAGAGCAATTTAATGCTTTGTTGAGAAATGGCACATGGGAACTTGTTCCACATGACTCATCACATAATTTAATTGGATGTAAATGAGTGTTTCAAATTAAAAAACACCCAGATGGCAGTATTGCACGGCACAAGGCTTACCTTGTGGCCAAAGGCTTTCATCAATGCCTTGGGATTGATTTTCATGATACATTTAGCCCTATGGTAAAACCGACTACTATTCGAACAATGTTGTGCATTATTGTACCCAAAATTTGGCCTATTCATCAACTTTATGTGAATAGTGCCTTCCTCCATGGCTTCTTGATTGAAGAGGTATTTTTGCATCAACCACTTTGTTTTATTGATGCTAATAATCCCTCTCATGTGTGTTAGCAGTGAAAAGTACTTTATGACCTTAAACAAGCACCTCGTGCTTGGTATCAACAATCAAGCAAATTTCTAGTTGCTAATCAAAGCTTCCAAGTCAGATACCTCACTATTTATTTTTTCAGATGGCAAGACTATTGCTTATTTTCTTGTCTATGGTGATGATCCTATACCAACTAGAAATTATTTGTTTTTTGTCATAAAGTTTCTCCACAAATTGGCAAACAAGTTTTCAATCAAAGATTTGGATACTTTAAACTATTTTCTAGGTGTTGAGGTGATACCTACTATAAATGGTTTGTTTCTTTTGCAACACAAATACATTAGAGATATTCTTGAAAGAACAAATATGTTTGGCGCCAAAGAAGTTTAAACACCTTTGTCTTTTAAGTGTTCCTTTTACCTTACATAATGAAGCCTCTAATGTTGATGTTACTTAATATCGAGAAACCGTTGGTTTCCTTCAATATATGTGCATCATAAGACTAGATATCTCATTTATAGTAAATAAGCTAGCTCGATTCATGCACAAGCCTTTTGAAATTCATTGGTCTGCTATCAAAAGATTATTGCATTATCTCAAAGGAACCATTTATCATGGGCTTCACTTTCTTAAGTCGTCACCTCTCATTCTTCATGCCTATTTTGATTCCGATTGGGCTAGTAATAATGATGATCGAACCTCTACAAGTGCTTACATGGTATATCTTGTTTCTAATCCTATTTCATGGAGATCTTGAAAGCAAAAAACAATGGCAAAGTCATCCACATAAGCAGAGTACAGATCAGTTGCTGCAACCACTACTAAGCTTGCTTGGGTTCAATCACTTCTACAAGAACTTGGTGTTTCTCTTGCTCAAGTTCCAATAGTTTACTATGCCAATATTGGGACCACTTATTTATGTGCCAATCTTGTCTTTCATTAAAAAATGAAGCACATTGCCATTGATTTTCACTTTGTGCATGACAAAGTTCAGCAAGGACAACTACGTGTATCACATGTTTCCACAAATGATCAACTCGTTGATGCCTTAGCTAAGCTTATCTCTCGACATCGGCTTGCCTTCCTACGAAACAAGATTGGTGTCTTCAATGGAAGCACCATCTTTGGGGCATGTTAAGGATACTCTTGAATCAAAGCACAATCTCAGCAAACATTATCAAATCAATTCCACCATTAAAGCACACAATCTCAACACTTGTCAACTAGTCATTAAACCAAAATGATTTTCTTTCCATTCTTTGCTATCAGCTGATTGATTTATTATCACATAAATCACTCCTTATAATTAGCATAATTGTAATGTTCACTTCAAATGTATGTTTGTATATATATACACCAACATTGAATACAATATACAAGTTTTGTTCTTTAATCATCAACAATAGTGTTATCATTATAGATGTCAATTCATATTAAAATCCTGAGTACATTTCAATAAAGTATTTTCAAGAAGAAAACGTTTTTTATTTTTTTGAAAGTGACGAAGAAAACGATTAAAACGTGTAAAGTAAAAGTAACCAAAAATAATATATTTTTATTCTTTTGTTTTTTCAAACTCAATACTTTTTGTTGGATTCTAACAACTCATGACAAAGACATTTACTTTTATATTTTAAAATCAATTATTTTTAGAAAAAAGTTTTCTTTTCAGTATTCCTATATACAATTCAAAAAGAAATACATTACTTTTTCATCACAATATGATTCAAATGAATTAATAAATTAAATTCATTGAGTTGTTAAGGAGATAGAGAAGGAGACAAAGAAAGAAGATGAGGAAGAGGAAAAGGGGGAGGAGAAAGAGAGATGTTGGATGAAGAAGAAAAAGATTCTGCAAAGAAAATATAGGACATCGAAAAGGAAAGTTGAAGGTGAATGAGAATAAAAAGTTACCGGTTTTTTATTTAAGAGGTAATTTTGTCCAAATTTAAATAGCTTGATACACAAATGATTAAAACTTTTATTTGCTATGCAAATGATCCATACATTTTCTTTTTAAAGTCATTTTCTACTATTTGCACAAATTAATGGTGTGAATACTTTTCAGAATTCCAGGTAACGGATGAACATATATAAACCATAAGCAAAAAGAAAACAGATACATGGTTGACTTAAAACATCCCATGTAAAATGATTATTTTCACATTTTAATGGTGTGAATAGTTTTCAAAATTCCAAGTAAACGATGAACATATATAAATTAATCAAAAGCGCGCAATAAGAGAACACATACATGGTTGACTTAAAACATACCATGTAAGATGATTATTTGCACAAGTTAATGGTGTGAATGGTTCTCAAAATTCCAAGTAAACGATGAAAATATATAAATCTTAAGCAACAAGAAAACACATACATGGTTGACCTAAAACATCCCATGTCGATGTATATATATATACATGAATCAAATTACTTTCTTCAACTTGTTCAAAAAAAAAAAAATTGCTTTCTTCAGCAAAATGGCTGGCATTGGCAAGCCCCCACTAGCACTGGCCTTTCTTCTGATTCTCTTATTGTTTACTTCAAAGGTGGCCTATACTTCTACTGCAAAACCAGTGAACATCTCAAAAATCGGTGAGTCTCTTTCTCTATCTAGTGGTATAATTGTGCTATATGCACAATAACTATTATGTTAGTATAATCTTGTGTCGAGGACATATCTATAGATCCAACATCAAGCTCTGACTGTTTTGACTTGCTTCACATGCTAGGTTAAATAACGAACCAAACAGCTCACAGAATGAATAAATTGATTCTCTAAAATCAGATCAAGGAATGACCCAATCATAGCCCAAACAAGTCCCAAGCAAAAATACCCAGAAAAACTTAATCAAGACACAATAGAATTGTCTCACAAAATTGCAAGATTTTTTGAATATTCTCAAAAGCCAAAAGAACATAATAGTCCTAAATTTGAAGTCCAACTAAACAATTCTAACTTTCTTAGCAAATAAGTCTTCCATAGGAAATATAAACCTAAAAGGAAAATAAATCAAATAACTTAAGGAAATAAAAATCTAAAACAATTCTAACTTCCTTAGAAAACAGAAACATAAAATTAAAATAAATCACATAATTTAAAGAAATAAAAATCTATAAGCAATTAATATCAGATAACAAATAAAAAATAATATTAAAACATAAACATAAAGATAATATGTAAGAAGTTTCACCATCTTAATTGAGATTTATGTCTTTTGCATGCATAAACATTATTTTCTCTGCAACAATAAATTCACTGTAAAGACGCAGATCTATACCATGACGTAATTGACTAAAAGAACTGACAATGTACAAAAGCTGTGGTTGTTGCATGCAGAAGGGAAGAGTAGCGATCGAGTACCAAATAACAAGACAGTTGTAACAGGGAAGGTATCTGCTGTGAATGGAAGCCACTGGAAGCGCGGGCCCCATAGCTGAACCTAAGTACATCATTGAATAAAAGGTCACCACAACAAAGTATTTTCTTGATTAAGGCATGCTATTTACATCCCTTCTAAGTTCCTTTAAAATTCAAAGAGATTGCTTGTTGTTTTATGATCTACATATAAAGTCCGAACATCTTCGTGTTAATTTCTCAATAATATTTCGCACTTCTTCAATTGAAATCATATGTAATTCAGCAACATTACAAAAAGTGCTATTAATCTTGAATAGGTATTAGGAGATTCTGACATATTGTTATCTAAGAGCCAATTTTGAAGTTTTCAACTATGAATTTTAGCCCAATGGATTGCTTCCTATAACACCAAGGTTGTGAATTTCAATACTATAAGTAGAGGTATAAATGCTAGAATTACAGATCAAAAGTATTTTATTATAGTCAGTTTATTGATGTTAGTTTTCTTTGAAATAAAGTTGCTTTTCAACTTTATCTTCTCTACTTTATGTTACGTGGAAACATACTTCCAATACGTTTTAGATTGATTAATAAAAATTGAAGAAAACGAGGAACAAAAAACAAACTTATAGAAAACGGTACCCAATGGACCTTGTTCCCAAGTAAACGGTGAACATAAAGCTTAATGAGGAAAGTATCAAAGCAACTACATAATTGACTTTGACCATGCATGTATACAATTAAACCCCATGGGTCTTAAATGTCCAAATAAACCCAAAGATTTATGAATGTTCAAGTAAATCTTCAAGTATAAATCATGAAACCCATTTTTTTTTTCAAAAATTTCAGTCCTTATCTCCAAACTTATTCTAGACATTGTTTTATGGAGCCTTGTATAAATTATGAATTGAATAAAAATTATTCTGAAGTTTAGTAATAAATATTTGAAATGTATTATTTTATTATTATTAAATGCTAAGTAGATTAGAATATTCTAGGATTCAAACGAAATTACGGAATGATTCTAGGGATTAATGAAAGTTAGACAATGATCTAAAAATAAATATTAAAAGTTTAAAAGATATGTTAGGAATCTAAGTAAAGCTTTCGAATGAAATCTGGATTTTGAAAATTGGGATTGAATCATAAAACTTTTAAAAGTCAACTCTACGGTTTATGGAAAGCCAAAATAGGGTACGAAATAACTTTTAAGAATCACAGAAACCATAGAAAGAATGTATGAAGTCCAAATATAGACCCCGGAGGATTTACGGAGGATTTTGAAATCGTTTCCGAATCACACATCAAGGACGTTTCGGAAAGTTTGAATTAAACGAAAACATTGAAAAGTATGCATAAACGACACGTGGCAAAAGAACCAATGCATGAAGGACACGTGGCATGAAGACAATGTACATGCATAACACTTGTCATGCAATGGAATGTATGTGTAACAAGTGTCACACATACAAGAGTGGTAATTTTGTAAATAATTAAATACTCAAGGGTAAATTCCAAATTATCTGATAAATATATAAAGCAAATGCAAATTAAATTGAAGTAAAAAAGGAAGCAATTGTCGTCCACGAGAGAAATAAACCTATTTTTTTTTATGTAATATTTGCTAATACATATAGTTAATTTTTTTTTTTACGTAAGATTCCGCACTATATTTCGTATAATAAAATGAACAAATTTGAGAGCAATAAACCTTTTTTTTTTTTTTTTCTCTATATACATCCATAATTTCACAAAATCTAAAAATTTCAATATCTCGAAAGTAGGATATGAGTAGAGTTTTTCTTTTTTATAAATTTTTATAGTACAAAATAATAGAATTTCTAATGACCGACAAAGGAAAATGCCTTGTATATTCATGACTTAATTAAAGCAACTTTTCCAAAAGCTTTGGTCGACATTTTGATGACTTTGATGGAGACTATTGTTTGTCTTTCCAAGAAATCCTCTTTTTAGCATTAGATGATGATCCAACCGTTGAAATTTTTATTCTTCTTCCTAATTCCATAGGATGGAGTGAAAAATTTAAGTTAAAAAAAAAAAAAATTGGAGATTTTACCAATGAATGACTTCACAATGCATGTATATTGTTTACCGTAGACAAACTACTAATATACTTCTTCAATTGAAATCATATGTAATTCAGCAACATTACAAAAAAGTGCTATTAATCTTGAATAGGTATTAGGAGATTCTGACATATTGTTATCTAAGAGCCAATTTTGAAGTTTTCAACTATGAATTTTAGCCCGATGGATTGCTTCCAATAACACCAAGGGTGTGAATTTCAATACTATAAGTAGAGGTATAAATGCTAGAATTACAGATCAAAAGTATTTTATTATAGTCAATTTATTGATGTTAGTTTTCTTTGAAATAAAGTTGCTTTTCAACTTTATCTTCTCTACTTTATGCTACATGGAAACATACTTCCAATACGTTTCAGATTGATTAATAAAAATTGAAGAAAACGAAGAACAAAACACAAACTTGCAGAAAACGGTACCCAATGGACCTTGTTCCCAGTAAACGGTGAACATAAAGCTTAATGAGGAAAGTATCAAAGCAACTACATAATTGACTTTGACCATGCATAGATACAATTAAACCCCATGGGTCTTAAATGTTCAAATAAACCCAAAGAGTTCTGAATGTCCAAGTAAATCTTCAAGTATAAATCATGAAACCATTTTTTTTTTTTTCAAAAATTTCAGTCCTTACCTCCAAACTGATTCTAGACATTGTTTTATGGAGCCTTGTATAAATTATGAATTAAATAAAAATTATTCTGAAGTTTAGTAATGAATATTTGAAGTATATTATTTTATTATTATTGAATGCTAAGTAGATTAGAATATTCTAAAATTCGAACGAAATTACGGAAGGATTTTAGGGATTAATGAAAGTTAGACAAGGGTCTAAAAATAAATATTAAAAGTTCAAAAGATATTTTAGGAATGCAAGTAAAGCTTTCGAATGAAATCTGGATTTTGAAAATCGGAATTAAATCATAAAGTTTTTAAAAGTCAACTCTACGGTTTATGGAAAGCCAAAATAGGGTATGGAATAACTTTTAAGAATCACGAAAACCATGGAAAGAATGTATGAAGTCCGAATATAAACCCTGAAGGATTTATGGAGGATTTTGAAATCGTTTCGGAATCACACATCAGGGATGTTCTAGAAAGTTTGAATTAAATAAAAACATAGAAAAGTGTACATAAACGACACGTGGCAAAAGAACTAATGCATGAAGGACACGTGGCATGAAGACAAGGTGCATGCATAGCACTTGTCATGTAATGGAATGCATGTGTAACAAGTGTCACACATGCAAGTGTGATACATGCAAGAGTGGTAATTTTGTAAATAATTAAAAATTCAAGGTTAAATTCCAAATTGTGTGATAAATATATAAAGCAAATGCAAATTAAATTGAAGTAAAAAAAGGAAGCAATTGCCGTCCATGAGAGAAATAAACCTAATTTTTTTTATGTAATATTTGCTAATACATATCGTTAAAATTTTTTTACGTAAAATTCCGCACAATATTTCATATAATAAAATCAACAAATTTGAGAGCAATAAACCTAATTTTCTTTTTCTCTATATACATCCATAATTTTACAAAATCTACAAATTTCAATCTCTCGAAAGTAGGACATGAGTAGAGTTTTTCTTTTTTATAATTTTAAATAGTACAAAATGATAGAATTTCTAATGGCCGACAAAGGAAAATGCCTTGTATATTCATTACTATATTAAAGCAACTTTTCCAAAAGCTTTGGTCGACATTTTGATGACTTTGATGGAGACTATTGTTTGTCTTTCCAAGAAATCCTCTTTTGAGCATTAGATGATGATCTAACAGTTGAAATTTTTATTCTTCTTCCTAATTCCATAGGATGGAGTGAAAATTTTAAGTTAAAAAAAAAAAAAAAAAAATTTGGAGATTTTACCAATGAATGACTTCACAATGCATGTATATTGTTTGCCATAGACAAACTACTAATATGCTTCTTCAATTGATATTGTTCAAAGATGAAAAAAATAGAAATCCAATAAGGATTTAAATCCAAATTGAATTCAACTTTATCTTTGTAATATGAATGTAACGGAACATCCAAAATTTGACCTATGTCAAGCTAGACTAATATTAAATCTGATTATTCAATTATTAAAAGAGATGCACAATTTTGCTGATAAAACATAAATTAAATCCTTACAATTATACCCTGAAACCAATTTGAAGAAATAATTAGAACACAGAATATACAAGGCTCTTATCTTCTAAGCAAATTTTGTGCTAAGCGAGTACAGAGAACAAGGACAGGGGGTTTTGGTTGCATGTGGGGGTCCTGGTGATTGTACAGAAAACAGTGGCTGCTGTAACTTTTTCCATGTCTATAGTGGAAACATTCTTGCTCAGTGTTTCAGAACTCGGTCGAGTAGGCTGAGTTCTAGATAAGTACTCCTGGATCGGTTCCCTACCGATCTGAGAATCCCTAGATTAGAGGTCTGCTCGGGCCAGGTGAGTACTCAGCCGAGTTGGCCGAGTCGGCCAAGTAACCAATTTCCAATATAAATTTCTATATAGATACTCAATTGCTTCATGCAATTAGATCTCCAAGTAAGCGAGATAAAGAGGAGGCGTGAAGTGCTGGAGAGAGATTGACTGTGTTTGTGGCCATTGAAATTTGAGAGAAAACTCAAAACTAGAGAGAAGCAAAGCTGTGTAATGAAAAACCAGAGAAAACTGAAAACTAGTGGTGGAAGACTCTGCAAGCAGCGAGTTGCAAGTCAACCTTTCTTTGTGTTTTTGTCGGTGTTGGACCATTGCATTTGGAACTCTTGGATCAAACTTGGGCTTGATTTTGGTTGGGTAAAAACAAAGTCCAACTTTTGTCATATATATATATATATATGTATATAAACTTTTATCAAAGATTTGAAATTTGCTTGTCTTGGAAATATTTTTTTAAAAAGATTATCCTTGGTACGTAGGATTGATTCAGATCCATTTGATTACAATTTAATGAGTCAAATGAATGATGGATTTCAAAAATAAAAACGAAAAAAAAAAATGTGAATATTGATCATGTTTCTCTTACTTAAGCTTATAATTACACTTTTTTACTTAAGTTTCTATATATACTAACTAAAATCACATGAATAATATCAAATAGTTTGAAAAATAAAATGAAGATGTCAGATGAGGACGAGATAGTAGATAATTAATTTATTGTATTTGAAACTAATAAAAGTAAAAAAAAATTGGTGATAAACTTAAGAAATCGATGATGGTAAATATAATTAGATTTATTCTGCTTATACAAATATTAATATAGGAGAAAATATTAATTATGGTTATAAAAAAAAAAAAAAGAAAACTAAAAATTGTGTATATGATTTTAGTTTGTTAAATTTAATAAGCTAAGAACTTGTTGACGCTACCGAAATTAAGTAATACATGCATTGCTGCTATTAATTCTATTCCCACACATGATGTGACTTTGACTATTGTGGTCATATTATTTTATTTTGACTATATGAAATTTTTTATAATTTTTTATAGGTTTAACCAAGGTTGACCTTTGGTCAATGGATTGATCATTGACTAACGGTCAAACAGAGTACTTGTCGAGTAGTCAAGTATTCACTAGTCATTCGTTTGCCGATCGAGTAGTGAATAGTGAGTTTTGAAACATTGTATATAGATCATAAAAAAATTAATAATCGAGTATATTTTGTGCACAAATTATTTCTTGAACAATTGAATCCTCCACATTCCCACGTTGTCATGATCCAATGGCCAGAACACAAGTGCGAAACTACTACTGCTGGATGCGAAAGGGCCAATGATAATACTTAAAGATTTTAATATTTGGTAATTGAAAAAATTTTTGGCGGTTTCGTGGGACAATACTGGAATAATATAAATGTTTTTTTTTTCTTTAAACTGATGCTGTTGTTTTTGTTTGTTAATTTTTTTTTTTTTTTTTAAGAGAAACTGATGCTTTTGTAGTTTGCTCTTCTTCTCTGTTCTTGATTGTCACAACATTTTAATTAGTAAATGTCTATAGATTGTTGTAGCTTGTAGTCTTTTTTGGTTACATACCACTAAAAGTATTGTGTGAACTTTTGAATTAGGATAAAAAAAATATCAAAATAAGTTGTTTTTAGTACCGTTAACGTTTAGAAACTACAGCTAGCTCGTGAAAAAACAAAAAAAAAAAAACACAATTCACAAACAAAAGAACATAGATGACCACAGTTTGCTTTCTCTATGTGCAAACTATAGTTTAGATAATATAAGTATGCTAAAACCATATTGAGTGTTATTTTCTAGATTTAATCTTATGTGTTTTGAGTAGTGTATAAAAACTCGGCAAGTTTCGCTGAGTTCTCACTAATTGATACTCCATCAATCAGAGAACTCTCAAATCGGAGGTCCTGTTCATCAGAGATGAGTACTCAACAGAGTTAGGCCCAACTCGGCCCAATTTGGCAAGCCCAACCATCACAAACTGGTCGAATATCATCCCAAACACCACAAAAAAATTGATCAAAATCTAATACTCCCAACAAATATCCAACAACCATAAAAAAACAAACCACACACATAAAAGAAATATTAGAGAAACAAGGAGTGAAACTCTCAGACTCACAATTCAGCGACAACTTGAAGGAAAGAGACAACGACGATAGCTTGAAGGAAGGAACAGTGTCGAAGGCATGGAGGGAGAGAGAAAGAAACTTGAACCTATAGAGAAGGAGACTTGAATGGTCGACTACGCAGAGGAGAGAGAAGAAGACTTGAAATGGGCGACGATGATGAAGAGGGATTGGTGATAGCGACAGTTCATGATTTCAAAATGGCAACGACGACAGCGATGACTCACTTTAACGGTGATGGCGACGACGATATTAGAGAGAGAAGAGGAATGAGAGAGGAGAAGGGAGAAAGAGAGAATATGAGGGTTTGAGACTTGAGTTGACCGTGTGGTTTGTTTCATATATGGTGAGGATAATTTGGCCATGGCCCCTAATGTTTAAACAAATGTCAGTTTACGCTTTCAGATTTCAAAAATTATAATTTCCCCCAAAATAGTGCTCGTTGAATACTCGTCGATTACTCACTACTCGTTGGGTCGCCGATCGAGTAACGAGTAGCGAGTTTTGGAATCTTAGTTTTGAGTTCATTTTCATTGGGAGAATAATGTCCATCTATACTGATATCTTTCTTTTAAAATATTTTATTCTCCCAAATGGTTTGAAAATAATATTTAAATAACTGCCAATTGCAAGATGAAGGGCAATTTTAATTTGATGACGTGTGTGCTAGTTTTAGTTCAATCACTACTGTTCCAAAAGCACCACATCTACTACATTGAAATCTGTTAACTCAATCGATATATTAAACGAAATATCATTGCTTAATTTCCTACTTGTAAATAGTGTTAAAGTATTTTCATTTGAGATTGATTTCGTAAGTTGTCCAAATATTTTAATTTCAACATTCCATCTTCCCAATCTAAAGTGGAGATCCAATGATTTGATGAATCATCATATAAGAGTCCGTGGGTATATGAAAAACATAATCAAGCAATAATGCATTTATTATTATTATACTTTTATCATAAGATTAAAATAAATATATCGAAGGATAAGTGAAACTCTTTCTTATTTTATGCTACCGATTCAACTAATTAGCATAATTCTCACTTAAAAACATAAATATGTCATAATATTTCACTGTTCATAAAAACAAAAACACATAAGAATCACAAAATATGGATTACTAATTTACTATATAGCTTGTTAACATAATTCCTACTTAAAACATAAACCATAAATAAACTAAAAATAAATATGTAGTTATGTACCCTAATATTTTATCATGTTCTAATTCGAAATTATAAAAACATATATAACGACTATCATTGTAAATTATCTCACTCGAAAACCCATGAATTTTTCTCTTCGAATTTCTTCTTCTTCTGGAGTAAAATCATTCTTGATATTAAAATTTTGGCGAATCTCATCAGGTGATTGTGATCATATCTGCCGCGTTTTGGCAACAACAATCACATCATGCCTCGACCTTCAAATAGTTGGCCGCTAACATCACATCATGGAGGTCATCCAGCTGCAGAGCTAGAGCGTCCATGAATTCTGTCTCCCACTTTTTGAACAGCTCCATCTCCCTCTCCTTGCCATCTTCATGGTTGTTGCACCATTCGAGAACCATTGAGAGTACCTTGGCAGTCACGTGATGGAGGGGAATAGCGCCCTCAGTGCAGCCATCTTCCACCATCTGTTTCACTACTCCTGACTGCACCGCCCCTGTTTCCTTTCACTTGGAGAGCTCCCCATCTAACTATTTCAGTGTCAAAGCCCTTGTGGGGTTGACGTCAATGGAGAAGGAAGAGGATGGAGTCGACATACATATTTGAATTAAAAACTAAAAGAGAAAGTTGAAGATCTTGAAAGCAGGAAGATAGGGAGGTTTATGGAGGATTGAAAGAGAGAGTTGTGTTGTGAACTATTTGGAGGAGAAGAGGGGTGTATATGGAGGGGGAGTGAACTAAGTCCAACAAGGACATGGATTCCTGGTTTCAAAGGGTTTCTAAACGGAGAAGGAATGAGTTTGGTTGTCGACAACAAATTGTGTTCTAATGTGATTTAGCTTCTTCTTTTACTTGTCTAAAAGAATCCGAATTTGAAAAAACAAAATAACTCTTTTTGTTGTAGGAAATCTGCAAAATTTGTCTCTCCTGTATGGAAATATTTTAGCCCTACTAACTTATTGGCATATCAGTTTAGGCAATTTGCAACTTGTCTTTCTCATAAGAGTGTTTCAGAACTCGACTAATTGATGGAGTTCTCACCAAGTCGACTCAGATCGGCAAGAGAACCCCTCGGGGTTCTCACCGACTACTCAGCCCAATTCGGTCGACTCTGCCCAGGTGAGTCCTCTGTTTTTGGTTTCTTCTTCTGTTTTAGGTGCTATTAGAACAGAGAGGAAAAATACAGAGATTACAACACTGATTAAAACATTACACTCTCTCTAAAAAAAAAAAAAATTTACACGCATTGCAAAAATTTCAGAGATTGGGAAGGTGAGGAATGGGTCATACAAGGTTGAACGCCGATCAGCTTACGGTTATACGAGGGTGGCAATTTTCTTACATGACATGCAAACAAGGTTCAAACTCCAACCGCTATTCAGGTTCATCACTTACTTGTTGCAGTAGAGAGAGCAGACAAATGAGAGAGAAGGGTTACACATTTTGACTTTGAGCCAAACAAAGTTTCAAACAAATTAGTATGTATTTTTTTTTTAATAAGTTACAAACACATTAATAGGGACTTTGTAACTTTTTCATAATACACATTCATAATGCATATTAAAGTTACAAACACATTAATATGTAAAAAGTTATGACTAATATGTACTGATGATAAACACAAACCTTTTTCAAATATACATATATATATATATAAGCTCAAACCTAGTAATATGTACAAATGATATGTATCAGAGGATTTTTTTCAATGAAATGTCAATTTACACTTTCAGATTTCAAAAATAATAATTTTCTCTACTGCTATCTCACAATTGTTAATGTTTGTAGATGAGATAATTACGCCCTTACATTAATGTTTTGTGGTTGTATGATTATATTTTCACGCCATGATTTTTTATTTTTTAATTTTCTTTATAGGTTTGACCAAGTTTCATTATCGATCAACTAGTTGACCGTTGACCGACATCAAATTTAGTATTTGTCAAATAGTCGAATACTTGCTACTCATAGATCACTAGTTGAGTAGCAAGTAACGAGTTCTAAAACATTGTTCTTGCTGCTCATTGACCATGGATGTAGGCCTTTGGTTGAACAACGTTAAAATTTGTGTCACGTTAGTTATTTGCTTTGTTTTCTTAAGCATTTTATTTCTCTATATCCATTCCCTACTTTTGTTGCAATAATTAATATCTCTCTAAAGCATACATATATATTATAAAGTAGGAAAACAATCATAATGTGTGAAAACACTAATCACGTAATAATCTAAACAATTAAAAATATATCGCGAGGTTAGGAAATCAATATATTTTACTTGATTAATTGTTTACTAAATAGTTCTTGGATCATAGCATTTCAATAACCACTCCAAAAGTATTGGAAAATTCTATGATAAGTTGTAGACAATCAAATATGTCTTATGAAAATAACATCATTTAACAAACAAATAATAAGATAAGTTGAGATAGCTATATGTGTATGGCACTTACATCCTGGAGGTTACAAGTTTGAGTTGTGTCTTTTTCCCCCAACCTTGAATTAATTATAAAAAGGTAAATCCTAATCATTGATAAGATATGTCACTATATTTATTATGTGAAAAAACAAATGGATTAATATTGACAACTGATTGATAGACTAAATGTAGTATCGTCTAAATCTTACACAAAAATATATTGAAACTCAGATTTTATGAATTAAAATATAACTTTTCAATCTCTTAAGTCTCAAAAATCGTCTATAAGTGGATTGATACATATATTTATGATTTCCATTTCAATATACATAATCAAAGAGTTTTTACAAAAAGTCATATTTTATCTTGTTACAAAACCTAATTTTAATCATTTGACAAAATAATAAATATAAATAACACAAACTTCAGGCAAAATAGTTATTAATTAGTCGCTTAAACCTAACAAGTCAAAATGTCTTGACCTGTAAATTAAGCTTGATATTAATAATGCAAAGTATAGGAGTTAAAAATGCAACCTGAGAAATCTAAATTTGCTTAACATTATATAGTGGAAAAAAAATTAAATATATAGACTAAACGTAGGGATAATATATAATTTAATAGGAAACTAACATATTGTAAATAGAAATGGTTAAATTATGTTTTCCAAAAAAAAAAAAAAAAGGGTTAAATTATTTAAATAGATTATAATATTAAAAAATTGGGTAAACTTCATTGTAGTCCTCAACGTTTTTAAAAATATCAAGTTTTTAAAGCTCTTTTGGAAACAGTTCTTTTCATCCCTAACTTTTCAAAACTCTTTAAAAAAAGTCCAAACTATCAGTCAACTAATGGTCAACAGTGACTTTAGATCATTTTAACAATTTAAATTTAGAGATATTTTAGATTATTTAACTTGTAAATTCGTTTTTTATTAGGATAATCCGATAATTTATGTGAAACTAACAACCACCAAGGGTAAAAATATTTTTTTTTGTGTATTCTGTTAATGTTGGTTGTTAGTTGACTGATAGTTTTGATATTTTTGAAGAGTTTTTGAAAAGTTAGGGATGAAAAGAGTTGTTTTTAAAAAAACTTTAAAAACTTGATATTTTTTGAAACCTTAGGGATTAAAACGAAGTTTTCCCTAAAAAATTTAATAAAATAGAGTTTAAAGCAAATATATAACAAATATGGAAAAAGATATCTGTTTAGGAATTTCTAGCTCTTGTAACTTGTATGTATTCGATGTTATTTAAAAATAATAATGAAAAAATAATCAACAGGTTCCATTTGCAGTTTGCTTTTTATCATTGAGGCTCACTACAAGTTTGGCTTTATGATGGCCCTATTGGAAGTTATTGTTTGTATTGTGTAAGAAAATGGGATATTTATAATGTGCCACCAGCATTTGATCCTAATCTGAAACTGCTTCCTCTAGTTTCATAATTAACAGTTTGCCTACACAAAATTTAATTAAATAAAAAATCAACTCCCCGTCGTTACGAATTCCATCCATTGTCGTTAGAGGTGGAAGGATAAAATGGTAAATGGAGGTGATAAGTAAATATAAATTAATAAAAAATAATAATAAACCAAAAAATAAAAAATAGAAATTTTATTTATTAAAAAAAAACCATTAAAAAAAGATTGATTTCCATCGTCCATCTGGACAGTGGAGATCAAATTAAAAATTAATTTGATATAAAAAAATATTAAAAAAGAACTTCTCTAGCTTCATCTGTTCTCTTTCTCCACCAACTCTCTCTCTATATATATATATATATATATCTTCATCTTCATCAGCGGCTTCATCAGTCGTCGTCCATGAATGGATTCATGATCATGATCATCATCTTCTTCTTATTCTATTTTCTTCATTTTCTTGAACCCATAAATCTAAACCTAGATTTCTAGGTTCAAAAAGATGAAGAATAAAAGAAGAAAAAGATGATGATGATGATGAGAAGATGAAAAAGCTTTTCAGTTTTGGTGTTGAATATGGTTAAGTTGAACTGAGTTTCAATTTTGGTGCTGAACTGGTTGAATTTGTTTTTTTGATGATTTTTTTTTTATGAGATTAGAAGAGAATGAGAAGAACGAGAAGGTGATGTTGTGTTTCAGTTTATGGTTTTAATATGATTTGGAGTTGTGATTGGATTGAGGATGGTGGATTGATCGGTGTTGAATTTCTATGGATGGTGGATTTAATGTGATTGAATTTGGTGTTGAACTTCTGTGAATTGTTTTACAATTTGTTGAGGATTTTTTTTCCTTAAATTTTTTAAGTTTTGGTTATGAACGTAGGTCTTCAAGTTGAATCATTCAACTTAAAGATCTACGTTCATAACCCAGACCTTCAACCGATTTTTGTTTTTTTGTTTTTAAATTTTCTTTATGCAACAATTTCTTTTTCATATATATATATATATATATATTTTTAATTCTTTGATCACTACTATTGATCTCTAAAATGGATAGTAGAGATTTATTATCTTTATTTTTAATAAAATTTTTAAATTAATTTTTTAAATAAATATAAATATTGTGAAGATCTCTTTTTTTTAAAAAAAAAAAATTATTTGTTATTTATTTTCTTATTTATTTATTATTATTATGATTAAATTAATTTTGACTCCTACCGCCCATTTCAAAGATGGATGGTGGAGATCTTTTTTTATAATTTTGATTTTATAATTTTATTTTAATTGAATTTAAGTCAAGGGAAAATAGTCATTTATTGCTTTGGTCAACTTTTTAACGAAAAACTAACGGTGAGGGGAAAATGGCTAATTACGAAACTAAGGGGAGTAGTTTCAGATTAGGATCAAACATTAGGGGACAAATTATAAATATCCCTAAGATAATAACACTTTACCTTGAAGACATGCTAAAATTTTATTGGTACGATTCAACTTAAAACAAGAGTAAAATGGAATTTGATTGATAAAACTCACGACATTTTCACATTTTGAATAATTGATATAACAAATATTTTAATCATTTCTGATAATTTGAAAACATTGATGCTATTTTCATTATTTGAATCAATATTCTTATAATTTAGAGTTCAGTATTTTTATTGAACTCAATAATTAATTTTTTGCATGTAATTTCAATTGAAATTTTACTATGGAATCCGGGGTTTTTGTAGATTCAAACCCAACCCAACATTAGAAAAATGGAAAGCCCATATTAGCCCAAAACTAAAATTGAAATGGCCCTCCACAATCAGAAGGATGAAATTGCCCAATTGGCCCATAACTACCAATTAAGCACTTTTTTTTTTTTTTGGGTTAACTTTTTTATTTAGAACTTTTTTCCAATTATATAGTAAAATATGTGATTGTTTATATATGGATTGGCGTGACCATTTTATAATATATATAAGTAGAGTCTTCCCATGGACTTGGATTATCATGTGTGTATATTATATAATAATGGTACATTCACGTTCATTTTGTTTGTGTCGTGAGTATTGCTCCAAAACTCGTTACTTGCTACTCGACTGGCGACCCAGCAAGTAGCAAGTAATCAACTACTCGACGAATAATTGGCGAGCAATATTTTGGGAGAGGGGGGGTGGGAATTATTAATTTTGAAATCTGAGAGCGTAAATTGATATTTCTTTAAACATCAGGGGCCATGGCCAAATTTTCCCTACCCATGTATAAAACAAACCCCACATTCCCACAACCCACTCAATCCATTTCAAACAAAACCCTTAGCCTCACTTTTCTTTCTATCTCCCTTCTCCTTTCTCATCCTTTTTCTCTCTCTAACATTGTCATCGTCATCACCATTAAAGTGAGCCGTTGCCGTTGACATCATCATCTGCCGCCATCACTAAAGCCGAAACCAATCTCTCCAAAATCATCGAGTTTGACATGGACAGGTTCAATGGCGGTCAATTAATGGTGAGATGAGCGACGACAATCGGTGACAGGTAAGCAAAATGATTTGGGTTTGGTTGGGGGTTGGGGTTTGGTCTTGGTGTGGTGATTGGATTTAGGGGCCAGGGTTGGGGTTTGGTATGGTGATTGGTGAGTGACTAGGGTTGATTGTTGAAGTTTGGTTAGGGCGATTGGTGTGGTGTGGGAGATTGTTGAACTGGTGACAGTTTTTTTTTTTTTTTTTTTTTTTTTTTTTTTTTTTTTTTTTTTTTTTTTTTTTTAAGTTTGGTGGTGAGTCTGTTAAGTTTAGTTGCCAAGTTGGACTGAGTTGGCAACCAACTCCATTGAGTAAACCACTGATCCGGGGTTCTTGAATTGACGGAGTGTCGATCAGTGAGAACCTAGTAAGAACTAGGTAAAACTTGTCGAGTTTTTAAACAATGGTCATGAGAGAATAGACATTTGAATTGTCTTCGAAATTTTAGGACTAAAAATTTTGTCAAAAGAAAACCTAAGTTTCTATTTTGCATCTGTTATTATAACCCTTAAGTGTGGCTTGAGCTTATAATTTGTTATCTCTAAATTTAGTTCTGTAAATTAATATCAAACGTATTTTTTATTTACCAAAAATTTTAATTACATATTTTGTAATTGGACTAAAATAGAGACTTATGCAGGATGGGTGAACATGGGTGATCATGATGAATGTAGGCAACTGACATATTGTTCCAAATGATTTCTATGAGGAAAACATGACGATTGAAGAAGAAAACTAAGAACATATATATAATTTGGAGCAATACATTGAACCTAATGAAAATCCACTGGAAAGTAAAACACATTGTGCGGAAAGATACCAACAAGAAATGATTCAATTTTATGTTGAAGGAACAAAGATGGCTCTTATTTGACTTTTCACACAAGGAACAAACAATACCAAGACCATGAGTAGTGACGGGAGAAAGTGCACCAACTGAATAAATAACTAAATAAATTTTTTGCTATTGTGTATGAACTTAAAAGGAACCAATAGACCTGTATTACAATATAAATTTGTAGAAGAATATCAATCATAATGCCAACAAATTTTTGCACAGAAAACCTCCGCTGTTCAAGGAGTAAAAATCACGAGACCATAGTCCATCCAAAAATCTTCACTAAGAACCAAATTATGAGTTTACAAAAATTCCCTAACTCTATTAAGAAATTTATCACAGTAACATCATCAAGAAATTTAATTTTTGGCAACAATCACAATTTAACATCAAATAAAAAAAGGGAGATAGAGAAATCAAACTCAGAGCCTTTGTAGAATGCTTTGGTCCCTAATGCAACCGTTCGGATTGAAGTCACATGTCTAATGAACCTTTTTTTTTTCCAAAACTGATCTTAATCCAATGGTGCATGAAGGAATTACAGCCTTTTGAGTAAAACTGCACAGTTCAAACCCTATTTTTCGATTAACTCTATTTTGAACGTAGAAACTCACCACAAGAACCTTCGATCGATGATCCAACCGTTCAAATTCAAGAACTGCGAGTGCTTAACTTGTTGACTAAATTTCAACCTGATCCAACAATAGATGAAGGAGATATGGTAATTTTGAGAAAACTACTATAAATGTTCTCTATGAAGTTTTCTTCTTTTCTTCTTTCAATCTTTCTCTCCTTTTCTTCCTCTCTCGACTAACCAACCACACATTGTTTCTAGCAATCAACCCACTCTTCAACAGTTGCAAGGGTTTTTAAGTCACATGCAAAAAGACCAAAACCCTAATGTGACAACTCTAATGAATTGTTTCCATATAAAAGGGAGACCTGACTACAACATAGTCATTTCTTTTAGAAGAAAATAATAATTTAGTTGAATATCGAGTTTTATTGTTTTGACATATTAATGGATATATTAAGTATTTAGATTAGATAGGAGTTATATAGGAATTAAAACTCCTACAGTTATACTTTTCATGATGATTAGAATTCCTACCGTTACAAGTTTTGAAAGTTATTAATTGTCATAAGTATAGATTAAACAGGAGTTATATAGAGATTTAAGATTTCTACCATTATAGTTTTGTATAATGAAAAGAATTCCTACCATTATAAGTTTTGAACATTATTAATTGTCATAAGTATAGATTAAATATGAGTTGTATAGAGATTTAAAAATTCATATTGTTGTAGTTTTTTATATTATAAATAGAGTGATTAAAATTCCTACCGTTATAAGTTTTGTATAATATAAATAAGGTTATTACTGCAGAGAAGAAAAAAAAAAAAGTAAATAAAACACGCTCGATTCTTGAAGTTCAACCGATCAAAAAGTTTTAGGGCTCGATTGATTTTTGAAGATAGATTTGAATTGATTCAGATTATTCAAGGTAAGTAAACCTTATACATTACCCTAATAAATTATATGTTCAACTTCAAAAATTATACTGATGGGCCCTTTTAAACAATCAAACGAAACCTTAGATTTCTCGATGCTGCATTTCATTATACTCTTTTTAAATGATTTTATATCCTCAAATATATCTTGGTACATCATTCAATTGTATTAAAAGTATTGTCTTCCTTTTAAAAAGTGTGCTATGTTTTATCAAAAGTATTATTTCGTATTTGAAAAGTATGATATATATTGCAATCATGATTGTAGTGAAAATGTTTTAGCTCATCTGTTCGTAGTTCATGTAATTGTATTAGCCCTACACTGGGATTACAAGTGCTAATTGTATTGGCCCCGAATCAGGATTATAGGTGGCCCACGCATTGGGATTACTGGTGTTAATCATATTGGCATTGCACCGAGATTATAGATGCTAATTGTATTGTATGGTCCGGGTCACCGAAATTGAGAATGATATTATGTGATATGAGTCACTTCCATTTTTCATTTAAACTCGCATATGGAAAGTTGTTCATTATTTTTTACTTCAGTTTTAAAGATTGTTATATTCACAAATATTTCAATTACTTTAAATATTGAACGTCTTCCATAACATATTATTAAATGTTTTATTAGCTTTAGTATATTCATAATTATTTTATTTACTTTAAATACTGAACGTTTTCCATAACGTATTGTTAAATATTTTATTGACTTTACTATATTCATAATTATTTCATTTACTTTAAATATTGAACGCTTTTCATAATGTATTGTTAAACATTTTATTAGCTTTATTATACTCACAAATATTACAATTACTTTAAATAGTGAATGTTTTCCATATCGTATTTTTAAACGTTTTATCGGTTTTATTATATTCATAATTAATTCATTTACTTTAAATATTGAACGTTTTCCACAACGTATTGTTAAACATTTTATTGGCTTTGTTATATTCATAATCATTTCATTTACTTTAAATACTAAACGTTTTACATAACGTATTGTTAAACATTAATTTTATTGTTTTTGTTAAATTCACAATATTACAATTACTTTAAATATTGAACGTTTTTCATATTGTATTGTTAAACGTTTTATTGGTTTTATTATATTCATAATTATTTCATTTACTTTAAATACTAAACGTTTTTCATAACGTATTTAACATTTTATTGGCTTTATTATATTCACAATTATTTCACATAGTTTAAATACTGAACGTTTTATATATCGTATTGTTAAACGTTTTATTGACCTTATTGCATTCACAATTATTTCAATTACATGAAATTATGACTTTATTTTTACTGTAAAATTGTTTTATAAAGCTCCAATTTTCTCTTTCCTATTATATGCTATATAGTAATGTATAATGTTTACTTATTTGGTTGATGACTCACTCCTCATTTTTATCATTTTTACAGATTATTAGGTTTTACTTATCTTGAGGGATGACTTCAAGTTATTGGTGTTGCTTGGAGGATTTTAGTTCTAGCGCTAGCTATTTATCTTGCTATTATTTAAGAAACATTTAAGTTGGTTTCATTGCTTAGAACTTAAATGGAAGGATTAATTTTTTTTTTTTTTTAGATTTGAGTTGTATAAAACTTTTATTGAGATGTTGAAATAGATTTATGTTATTGAATTACATGCTTTATGGAATTATTAATTAATTGTGTTTTATTTTTTTGGAGATTTATGACATTTCATTATATTGGTTTTAACGTCAAATTGGGTGTTATTCCAACCCACAAGTGGCGTTGTGAGCAAGGGGTGTGCATTAGAGATGATCAGTTTCAGTGTTCAACCAGTATGGATCACAGCAGCTATATTCTGCAGAGATGAGAAATACAGAGCTGCATTCTCTTGTTAAAATGGACCTTAATTGCCCTTGAAGATGGCTTAGCTATAATGCATGGATCACAACAGATATATTCTGCAGAGATGAGAAAACTGCTAGTTACTTAAAATATATACAACAGATAGAATACAGAGTTGCATTCTCTTGTTAAACATGATGAGTGGGTAATGCTTTCAATTGGGTTTGCCTGAAATCTTAATATATCTCCCAATATAGTGCTGCACGAAAATCATCTTGTGATCACATTCCTTCTCCTCTTTTCTTCTAAAGACTTCTTAAACAACAAATCTTGGAATCTAAAACCTTCCCTGTAATAATTTAATATGAAAATGACAGATATGATTAGCATAAAGTGGCACGTAATTAATATCTTCTATCGAGCATAGAGAATTACCTGAACCGTAGTTCAGTTATCAACCAAATGATTTTAATTACTCAAATATGTTAATTATGGATCAATGGAGTCATGTCCTCAACCTTTCTTGGCTAAGTGTGAAAATTTAATTCCCTCTTAATGGTAATATGATGCCTACTCTAGAACTGCTGCGAGCACGATTTGTAGTCTGTACAAGCAAATCAACAGGGAAGAAAAAGAGGAAAAAAAAAAAAAAACATATCTTGTCAAAAATTACATATATTAAAATTATAATTAATGTTAAATAATTAAATAAGATCATTCAAACCTACTTGCCTAGTTTAATGATGAGCACCAACATTTGACAATGATTCTTCGAAGTGTATGCAATTTTGATAAAAATCAATCAGTTGAACGTGCATCTTCAATGACAAAATCCGTTAAGAATGACAAGAAAGATGTATTAAAGTCAAAACAAAGACTCAATTAACTATCAAATTAAAGTAAGAAAGTTAATTACGTCATATACAAAAGACTTTCCTAGTTAAATATATGGGATAATCCTAAAAAAAACTTATTGTTATTTGCAAAAATGTCATTTTTATCATATTAGTTTCATTTTTATCCAAAATCCCCCTTAACATTGATAAATTTACAGAAAAATTATATAAAAGGTAAAAAGACAGGTTTAACCTTGAGACTTTTATTTAAAAATAAATTAATTACAAAACAAGATTTTAAAATAAAATTATTTTTTATTTTTTATTTTAAAACAAAAAATATTTTTTTTACGTTTTTATATTTAATATTATTTATTTTGATTTTTTATATTTTAATTAACATTATTTTAATTAATTTTCTATCGCATTTCCCATTTAGCCTCTATAATCAAACGGTCAACCTAACAAAATTTGTTTTAGGGTTATTATCGTTATTTGACAAGTTTTCAACGGGTATTTTGAGTGTTTTTATTAACGTTAAGGAGGATTTTGACAAAAAAGAAACCATAAGTGATAAAATGGACATTTTTACAAATTTCAATAGCTTTTTTGGGATTATCCCTAACTATATTAAGATCGTAAATATTCTTCTTATTTAAAGTAATTCAATTATGGTAGGTAAACAGATGTTGTCTTAATTTTCAAAAGATGCAGAATTGCATATTGACAACAAACAAATTAACTATAACATATAAAACTTGGACAAAACAAAGATTAACTAACTTTAGTGTTGTCAAACTTTCTGATCAAGCACAATCATTGCAAAGAGAGTAAAGATTTGCAAAATGACATATGCCACAATGACATCTCCTCAAGGTAGAAAACAAGCTAGAAGTGATCAAGCTACACCTATGACCACAATGCTTTTAATCACTAAAGCGACTCAAAAAACTTTATAAAAATCTGGATCCAAGTTAGGTATGAAAGCTATGACCAATTATCTTGTTCTTATTTCACAAATGGAGGCCATGTATGGATCACTATAGTTCTTATTTCCAATTCAATAAGTGATAAAGACAATAATCATAACATTTTCTATATTTAATATAGACATATTCTATAATATACTTAGGTATCGATACACTTGATGAGTGATTGTATTCTAAAATTACTGATTGTATTTTATTGTAATTTATTACAATGAAACATGGCTAATTACAACTAGTGTTCCAAAACGCTCTATTTGTTACTTGACCGAAGACCTAACGAGTAGCGAGTAATCGGTTACTCGACGAGTACTCAGAAAACATTGTTTCGAGGGGGAGGGGGGTGCTGAATGGGATTATAATTTTTAAAATTTAAAAGCGTGAACTAAAATTTCATTAAACTTCGGGGTCATGGCAAAATTATCCTCATCATATATATAAAACACACCACACTTAAAACCCTCATATTCTCTCTCTCTCTCTCTCTCTCTCTCTCTCTCTCTCTCTCTCTCTCTCTCTCTCTCTCTCTCTCTCTCATCACTCTTTTCTTTCTAACATCACCGTCACCATTGTCGTACTAGTGAGCCGTCGCCACCGTCATTGTCTTTTCAGTGAGCTGTCACCGAAGCCAATCCCTTTTCATTGTCTCCGACCCTCTATCTGTCTTTTCTGTTGGTTCAAGTCTTTTTCTCTTCCCCTTCGTGTCAACAATGCTGTTTTCTTAAAGTCATTGCCATCATCGCTATCTCTTTCCTTAAAGTTATCGTCGTTGCATAATTGTCTGTGAGTGAGGGTTTCACTAGTTTGATTAGATTTAGACTTTCATTTGTGTGACTATATGGTTAGTTTATGGTTGTTGATTTGTTGTTTATTTGTTGTGATTGTGAGTGGATTTTGGCCTATTTCTTTGGTGGTTTTTAAGATCATTTCTAACCAATTTTATGATGGATAAGCTCATCGATTTGGGCCGTGTTGAGCTGAATTGGGCAGAGTATCCACCTCCAGCTAGCAACACCTCCCATTTGGGGGTTCTTGGATCGACGGAGTTTCGATCAGCGAGAACCCAATGAAAACTCAACAAAACTCACCTAATTTTTAACCAATGATTACAATTAAACATGGTAAATGTGATATGATTCATTTAGTTGTAATCATATATAATAATGTATAATCAGATATAATAAAATACAATCAATAATTTTGGATGTAATCAGTTCAAGTATATCAATATCCAAATGTACTGTAAATGACCTCTTTTATATAATACTATGTATTCGATTTTTTTTTTTTTTGTCTTATTAAGTAATAGCATTTATTGAATAATAAGTGTAGATAAAGAATTCCAACCATATCTATGATAATGAACGAGATGGAAACTTTTAGCGTGTGTTTGGTTAGGTTTTTAAAATGGTGTTTTTGAAAAGTATTTCCAAAAATAAAAAACATGTTTTGAAAAGAACATTTTCAAAGATGGTAATGCATTTAGTAGTATTTTTTAAAATACATTTTGAAAATGAAAAATAATAAAAGTTATTTGGTATCATTTTTGAAAAAACGAAGAAGTTTGTTTGAAAAAACGAAAGTAAATAAAAAATATTTAAATAAAATAAAAATAAATATAAAATCTAAAACTAAAACCAAATCAAGAGATTAGGTTGCAATTTGAGATGATGGAGATGAGTTTGGGTTTTGTTTTGAGATGGAGTTGAGTTTTCAAATGGCGGTTGGTTTGTAGAAGAGGTGGTGACTAGGTTGTGACAGAAGTGATGATTGGGTTTAGTAGAGATGGAGACCTAGTAGGTCTCCATCAATAACTAGAGATGGTGGTGTCAATAACTAGTTGCGACATATGGCTGGTGACTGGAGATGATGGTGATCTCCATCTATGACGACTAGTTGTGTCGACGATTGGATTGGGTGTTTTGGTGCTTTTGACGTTGATTTCTTGTTCCATGACAATTACACGCCTTTGTCACCTCAGGTTGGCGTGATTCATTTATGGATTCAACAATATGGTTGAACCAGATTAACCACTAATTCCAATTTAGTTCAACTATATCATAGTATGTGTTTTCTTCATTTTTTTATTCTTTTTATTTTTTTTGTTCAGCAATCCAATTCCCATCATTTTTGAAAATGATGGAAAACAAAAAAAAAAAAAAAAAGAATATTTTTTCACTCCTACCTTATAATTTTTGAAAACTAATTTTCCTTTATATAATTTTTGAAAACTTGTTTTTTTTTTTCCAAAAACATATTTTTGAAAATGATTTACTAAACACATTTTACAGCCTTTTTAATTTTTAAAAACGGGAAACTATTTTTGAAAATGCATCCAAACAACCACTTAGATTTCAAGGCAACTTGCTTATGAATGCTAGTCATTTGGATTTAGGGCCATATTTTTTCAGTCAACATATGGGCCTATATAATATATTTAGGTGGCTGATAGCAGACTTGGTAAATGTTTTAGGGAAACAATGTTCTTGTTGACATCAAGTTGTTATAAATCATAATAAAAATAAAATTGCAACAATTTGGAATAGGTGCTTGTTGAGAATAAAGTATTGTCCAATAAATTCCCATAATAAGAATTTAATTTGATGTAGGAGGAGGAAAGCAAGTAAAGTAAAGAAGATTCCCATAAGAAAAATTTAAGGCAAGAATTTATTTGGTACTATTTGGATTCGAACATTATTGCTCAAAATTGGCTTAATGTGTTGATAATACTTGCTTCAGAAGGCATATGACTTCAAAAATAACTTTCCAAAAGATAATGTAATTTTAGGATTTACAACTTTTGTACAACCATTATTATTTAGATATGATTGATCAAGTCACAAGTTGATTGTTCAGAGATTCTTCATTGTTGAGTTCTAACACTTCTTCCTACTAAATGGTATTAGTATTATGGCTACTCACAACTTAATTTATAGTGGCTCAAAATTAAGCAGAAAACCATTTTTACCATTGGCTGTGTTGGGAAAAACCAACAATGATAAAACACAACAAATAAATCTTTTCCCTCATTGTGTGTCCAAAATAGGGTTCTCATCAAATATCCAACATGGCAATAAATCAACCATAGCACCAAAGCACTAAAATAGCAAATCAATCACAAAGTAAGACACCAAATTTTTACGTGGAAAACCCAATGTGGGAAAAACCACGGCGACCGTAGTCGACTTAAAAATCTTCAACTATCTCTCATAAAATAATGGGTTTACAATAGGCTCTCTCTAGAATAACTAGAGGCTTACAATAGCATCAAGAATAAATATTCTTAGCATAACAACATCATATTCATCATCTAAACAGATGGATTCCAATAAGACAAAGGTTAGGTCTCACCAAGTGGGCATCTCAAGATAACACCATAAAGAGGATAACTAGAAAATCCAACTAGTAGATTTGTAGAGCTTCTTGCAAGGATTCTCTAGCTAAAGCTTGGGCTAAATTTGACAAAGTTCAACCACTTGATCTTCAAACAAGAAACCCTAAAACCCACTTTTCTCTTTCTTTTCACTCAAAATCAACAGCTTTAGGTTTAAAACCCCTTATTTGGTCCAAGCCCATTGTATGAGCAGACTCAACAGACTGTACCATTTGGTCTATGCTCCATGCTACTAGTGGTCTTTTTACTTGGTTACTATTTCCTGTGCTTGGCTCTCCCTATTTGATAATGTTATTTGAGTTTCTTTCATTTTAGATGACAAAGAAGATTGAAAATATACAATCAAGACTTAACAAGAAATTTAGAACCAATTTAAGCATTTTATCAGTAAAAAATAAAGTAAAATTGCTTATTCTGTTAACTCACAAAAACGAGAAAAGAATAAAAAATATAATATTTCTAGTTTTAAATTAGGGAGTAACTTACGTGAAATGGTAATGATGATGTCTTAAATTAACAAGCCACTTGCAAAATGTGAGTATATTGGTATGGAACCGTCAATGGCATAGTGAGCAAAGGGTGTGTATTATCGAATACTAGATATCACACTTGAATATTAAGGATCATGTATGGATCTGCTAGGAGAGCAAAACTTTGGTTGGTTGCAACATTTAATACAGACGGCAACAAAATAATTCATATAGCATAGATTATGATGCCATTAGACTGACTTTTATAATCTTCTAAAAAATGACAATCATTTGCATAAGGTGAAGATGAATTTGTGAATTTGTTAATTTGATAATTGCAAAAGCTTAAGATAAAATTGGCATGAACTCGACCAAAATTTTCAAAGACATGGATAACAACACATCCAACACTAAAGGAAAAAAAAATTGTGTACGAGACCTGCATTTGAATTAGCTTGTTTCCTAAGGCATGGCAGTTTGTAGCGTAGATATCTTGACAATGAAGAACCTATCCATCGCGCAGACCTTCGGGATGAAAAATCTACCCATGCCTTCAACAATTAAGCATATGTTTAGCATAACATCTAATAACATGCTAAAAGAATTAATTTAAATTTAAACCATTCTTGACAAGGAATCTTGGAATAAAACTTGCTTCCTTTTTAAATAATCATTTGTATTTAAATTTGACACTTTGATTTTTTACATTTGACTATGGAGATGACTTTTAACATTTACAGGCACGTAATTAATACCTTCAATAGCACATAGCTAATTTCCTGCACTGAATTTCAGTTATCAATTAGATGTTACTAATTACTTAAAAATGCCTATTATAGATCAATAGAACGATGTCCTCTACCTTTCTTGGCTAGAGGTGAAAATTTTATTCATTCTGAATCGAGATCCCTAATTGGGCCTTGATTTGATGCCTGCTCCAAAACTGTCATGGTGAAACTCTATACAAGAAAATTAATAGGGAATTAAAAACAGAACAATACATAAATTGTCAAAAATTCCATAATCACCTTATGTTAGAAAATCAATTAAGATACATTTGAAGCCATTAGCCTAGTTTATTTATATGCACCTACATTTGATATTAATGCTTCAAGTTGCTTCAAATGATAGTGTACAGTTTTGATAGGCATTATTAATCACCTAACCATGCATCTTCAATGACAAATTCCACACTAGGGAACACAGATACCGATGTATTAAGGTCAAGTTCACACGCCATACATCAAAGGACTTGATTTTGTTTAGTTTATTTATATAATGACATCTATTTAAAAAACCTAACCTTGTCAAATGTCACAATGCTTTTGATAAGATGTAAAATCACTTTTCAACTAAAAACATTTTGCTTAGTTACCCGGTATTTAAATTAGATATTCAATATAAAAAATAAACTAATCATATCATCACATCAAGGTAGACAACCAAACTAGAACTCAAAGGTGATCAAGCAAACGATGTTATTGCAAAATTTTCATTTTCTCCATTTGCCATAAGCCACTAAAGTCATTGCCTCTAGAAACTTACAGAGATTGTTAACAAGTACAATTGAAATAATATATATGGATAGATCAGACACGACAATGAACATAACCAAAAGTTTTTTATTTAAGGGAAACTTGTTTATGATATTTGAGACCTTAAATAACGGGGCATATTAATCAAATTTAAGCATTGTCTTGGTATTAAGTAACTTATGAGTAGGAGACATCATATGATTGGTTTCTTTGTTTTAGTATGCACACATAAACAACAATTGATAAAAAGAATACAACATTTGCATTGTTTCTAGTAAGAAAGGAACTTACACGGAATGATATTTAAACATGTCTACCATTAACAGATAGATTGCGAAGGTTGTGTATAACTTGTCATAGGAACATCAGTAACACTTAGAGCTAGAAGTATGCATTACATATAATCAGATATGTTATTTGAAATAACACAAATCAAGCATCTGATATAGAGTCACTTGATAAAAAAATAAAGTAGTATTTATTAAACACACAGAATGAAACACAACTTGTCAAAAGACTTATTATAGAAAATAAAATAACATATTCAAGACCACTTGTATAGTTTGATGTCACATACCATCATTTGACATTGACTCTTCAAGTCATACAAGACAATAGCAACCAACATTTTGATAAGCACTGATCACTTTACAGCTCATTCTTCAATGACAAAATCAGCTAGCTAGAAGTGGAAGAAGGATGCTACTAAAGTATTACATATTCTTAGGAAAAGTTCTAAAAGGAAAGAAAGTAATAAGATCATCACAAACCATATTTGAAAAAACTTACTTGAGAGATAAGAAGTTTAATGTGCCTTTAGGACCCAATAACTCTCCTTGTGATAGATAAATCTGACAATTATTGAATACGATTTCAAAAATTCAGAACAAAATTAAGATTATGACAAGAAAAAGAAGTCCACTTGCCTAGTTTAATGTCATACAAAATGATTTGAAATTCATTTTTTATTGAAATTCATTTTTTAAGCCATATGAGATAATAGTATTTAAGTTATTGATAACCACCAATTATTCAATGGCAAAATGAGTTGACGACACTAAAATATTAAAGAAGAGAAATAGACGCAATTAGCTTTCACATATTCACATTTGTAAATTTAAATAGAAACAAACTAATAAGATCATCACACCATCTATAATAGGACTAAACTAAATGATTTTGTCCAGTCACCCAGTACTGAAAATACAATACCCAATCAACTATAAAGTAATAAAATATATATTCTAAAATTAAGAGATAAAATTAAATAATCACATAATTTAGTGATGTCTAACATTCAAATCAAGCCTTGCA
Organism: Nephelium lappaceum; assembly: GCA_021234005.1. Classification (NCBI taxonomy): domain Eukaryota; kingdom Viridiplantae; phylum Streptophyta; class Magnoliopsida; order Sapindales; family Sapindaceae; genus Nephelium; species Nephelium lappaceum. Next base: position 15,486,259 of record CM037997.1, on the reverse strand, counting down.
GCTGCAAAAAGAGCGAAGCTATGTAAAAGGGTGTATGCTTGCAGAACTTTTTACTTGTATCCTTGAGGGAAAAAACCAGATGGCCAGGAAAAATCTTCTTGTCTACTCCAACTACCATGAACCACAAAACCAATGTGACAATGCAATTTGAAATAACATAGAACATGGATAGAAGATTCGATAAGATGGAAATATGCCAATTACCTAGTTCTTATTGAAGGAAATAATCCCTTGCACTATGTATTTGATTGTAAACTCTTCGCCGGCTATAATTCTTGTCCTACTCTTCATTGTCTTGTATTCAACAGACCACCAAAGCCAATGTCATAAGAAATTGGAGTGCTTTTTTTTTTTTAATAAAATATAATTCTAGCAACATTAAATAAAAAAACCAACAAGCACACTTGAAATAATAGACAATTGGATTTTCTACAACCAATTACCTATTTGATTTTCCACACACAAATCTGGAAAAAAAAAAAAAAAAAACCAAAATTCCCCAAGTTTTTGACGTTAAGCTTTTGTTGAAGCCTACAACAGGTGATCAACTTGACATGGTTCTTATTCTATACATATTATACACTATAGGGAAGAAAACAATGACACACTATGGTTATAAATGAAAAGTTATCAGAATCAAGAAGCTTTGTACAGAAAAATTATGAAAAACAGAAACAACGTTGGAACGAGTAAAACCTCTTCTGGGCTTTCACATTTGAATTCAATCATACCTTTTGCTGCTCTGCCTCCTGTGGGCATATCATAGTGAAACCATGACCATCTTAAGGGATCACAACAAAAGTCCAAAACAACATTAGTTAATTAAATATGTTTTTCTTACAGAGGACTGTAGGCTTCAACTGGTTGGTTCAGACACTCAGCTTTGTGTTAGAAACAAGAATGCCAAACCTTACGCTCCCACGCAACCACTCCCATCATGAATGAAGGCTTTGGCGATGTGTATTTGATTTCATAGAATGAGATCCCAAGGCTCTCACCCCAACATGCATTAATCTCATCTACATTCCTCGTGCATCCATTCACTACGATAGCAGCCCACCCATTGCTATGAGCCAACCGTGCCAAATTCCCTCCAACTCAAGCACACCTCTTGCCTACCTGCAACATCAGCCACCTTCTTTTTCCATCCTTACTGTGGGCACATCCTATGCTGTTAAGCTGACAAAATTGCAGCACAATGGTTTTATACATGCATCTGAAATCCAAACACGCTAAATTTTGAACATTAATAAGTATAAGGCTTTAAATTTTTTTGACCTTTTTTCACAATGCATCGAGGTAAGGCCATTGATTCACCTTGAAAGGTGTTTCTCCAGTGCAAATAATGTCCAGAGATAAGCACATGAAAGCTTTGCATAGAATAGTTCGAAAAACAAAAAGAATTACGAAGAGCTGTCAAAAATTACTATCTAAATATTTCAAAAAAAAAAAAAATTACTATCTAAATATATTTTGAGGTAGAAAAATCATATAACTAGTATACTAAAGGCCATTTATCCAATTTAATATGACATGCCATTATTGGATATTGATTCTTCAAAGCAGTACTAAATAGGATACAAAGTATTTTAGTCCCCTAAAATATTGTTGTTGGAGTCTTTGCTTGGCACTAGTCGGAAAAATATAATTACCTAATGCCCTATAAATCTTAAGAGAGGATCTAAAAGAACATAAAGTAATAAAACCAACATACATCATATCTTATGGAATTACCTTATCTTCTGTTTTTTTCTACTGCAGCGGTCATAATCAATGCATAATTCATTCATCCCCTCTTAAAGATCCAAAATTGATTCTAACTAAAAGAACTTTATAATTTTCCATCGACAGAGAATCCCTTCTTCTGAAGCATACCCCACTCTTCTATCTCTTGTGCATCCTGCAAACCACCAACGACCAGAGACACTTTGACAAGAAATTTACATGTTATCTTCTCAAATCAAATATCGACATGTACAACATTAAATTTTAATAATCAGCAAACATGTTTGAATCAATGCAAAGTACAAAGGAAACACTGGATATTATGTCTAGGGCCAAGCACCTAGTTCATAATTCATGTACTGATGTCAAAGTATAGTGAACCAAGTTTCTGCTTCAAATGGGTTGTGAATGTAACATTAAAATTATATCTTCCAAACATATATTGAATTAAGTTCCAATTTACAAGAAATTTGATTTGGCTTCATCTTTATAGATATTTATAGATTTAAATATAATAATAATGTAGTAAAAAATGTAACAAATACTTGCATATAGATGTTTGCTGCAACCAATGGGAAGTTCAATGACAATCTCTTTGTTCATATACAAACAATAACAATGGCATGCTATGCTTAAGCTTGAAAGTTATCAGAATCAAGAAGCTTTAAACACAAAAATTATTAAAAAAAAAAAAAAACACAAAAGAAGAAGAAAGAAATAAAATTGAATTGTCAAAGATTTGAGTAATCAAGCCATACCTTATGACAGAATATTTAATAAGACAGCCAAAGACTCTTCCTTAACTAGTGTCACTTGACTTCGAATCATTGAACTTTTGAATCTTTGAAGTGTATTAATCTTCAATGATAATATCCACAAACTATGACATCATCCAAGGAAAATAACTATAAGAAAATAAGTCATAGGATCATGGCCTGCAACGTTTACCCGGCATTCTAAAAATCAAAGATAATTTCTACTCTACCTTTGATTCTGTTATACCACACTGATGGAAGTTCACGTCAATGCCACTGAAAACAAGATCTGTGTTGGGCAAGTGTCTGTTGAGGGAAGAGACTTGGATTGCAATGAGTAAGCATGAACAAGAAAAGCCACTTCTGGCCTCTCATACTAGAATGCATGTAAGCATCAGAATGAAATTATTGATTGTGCAATCTTCTTGTTTCGTTCTTCTTCTGTTGTATTTCCTGTACCTGAAAGTTTAAGACCAATAGTCTAAACAAAGAACAACAACATCTTGAAACAAACATAGTATAACTTCAAACAACAAAAGTATACACCCTCGACTATGACATACTCCACGAAAAGCATATAAAATTAAAGTCAATGACTACTCCATTTCGACTTTGTCATACCATAACTTGAGGAGACTCCACGTTGACGCCACTCAAAACAGATCTGTGCTATAAGTGAGCGTGAACAACCTTTGATCAGGGGAATCCTCTTCAGTGCTATCACATTTGAATTCATGAAAGCATACTTACTGAAACTGCGCCTCTTCTCATCACGTCAGAATGGAAATATTGATTGCATTATACCTCTCTTCTTCTTCTTGCCTCTTCTTATGCAGTAAAACCCCAAACATAAAGATAAGAAATTTTCATGTCTCCCAAATCCAATACACATCACCTTATAATGCACAAACCTGGCAGTTTACAAACATTAACAAGCACACATCACCAACCCAAAATACCCAAATTAATTGATAGAGCATTCTTCCTTACCTTTTTTCTCAATGCATCTTGGCATGACAATTTGATTTCCCTTAAAAAATGGTTGTATAGAAAAATGTAAGGCCTTTGAAGACCCAATTTGAAATGTAATCAAATGCCACTTAATATAATTAATTTACAGTTTCCAATAAGAGGAAAACATATAAATATAATTAAAACAGTAAAATGAAAAGAGGAGAATAAGAAAGTACCTGGAGTTGGATATATGCTTGGCTCAACCCTTGTAGACTTCAACGCCCATTTGTTTTCATGTACTCATAATTAATTCGGATATTAGGGATGTGAGAGATATCAGGCCAGTTCTTTCCTGTTCCCTTTCTATATTGCGCTAATAAAATAGAACACCGATTTATTTCCAATGCTTGCAATGATGCCATTTGAAGAATACACTTTGGCAATATCTTTAATTTGGGGCAGCGAATAATTTCCAAGAGATGAAGAGATGGCATGACTTTGATATTATGATGCTCAATCCCAAAATCCCACTCTTCCCATTCCTCCATCTCCCAAAACTTAAGAGATTTTAAATTGGGGAAAGCAGTAATTGATGAAGATGAAGTAATGTCATCACTTTCTAATCCCAAAACTTCATTACCCACTCTTTTTACCCTCTTCATCCTTCGTATTACAAGTGATTCAAGGGATGACAATTTTCCCAATGAAGGCAGTTGCTCACACTTGATCCATTCAACCAGACTTAATCGTCTCAAATTGGTTAATAACATCATCCAATTAGGTAATACCACGTTGCCTGTGTAGATTGATATCATTAACCCTTGCAAGTTTGGAGGAGGTTGTAATGCTTCAAGAATTGCTTCATTGTTTACTGAATTGGACCCACTGAAGTCGAATTCCAAGAAACTAATGTTTATCTTATTTTCAAGGTTTATTCTATGAGTCTCGCTCTCATTTGTCATATTTCCCAAACCTATTATTTTAAAAATTCCTTCAAGGTGGTGAAATTTATTCAAACATTCAAGTGAAGATGCTTTGTTAACATAGTAACCGTCACTCACATGGAATTCATTTAATGTATGAAGACATGTTAAGTTCTCAAGTCCTTTTGGCATGTATCTTAGAGAACTAGTATACTCGTTTACTAAATATCTTAGGTTGATTAACCTTCCTATCCCCTGAGGTAGTTCCTTAAGATTCCTACAATTAAAAACATTCAAGGTTTGCAGATTATATAATTCACAAAATGTATCTGGTAACATTTCTAACCCCCAATTATTGCTTAAGTCAAGATACCTCAAATGGATTAGCTTTCCTATCTCTCTTGGAAGTTTTTCTAACCTTCCCGAAAATACAAATTTTGCACCACTCATTATATCAAACTCGACAATACTGCCCAAAGCTAATGCCCTTAAGCATGTATTTTGACACAATAAATCGAGCAAGACTTTATCAATTGAATGCATGTTGTACTTAAATTTAAACAAGAGGCTCCGCAATTTTTCTATTGTTACAAATGGAGATAGGAAATGAACTATTTTGTCAACCTTTAACATTAAATGATGAGCTTTCTCAAATGAAATGTTAATGCTTGATTCTCCAAAATCTTTGTCAATCAACGCAAAACATTCATTCTTCGTGAGAAATTGAGCAAAGTCATGTACTATATCATGCATCTTACATCCTATGATATCGCCAATATCATTTTTTAGTGAACTCCTGGAAGAAGGAATGTGTCGCTAAAATGTTAAAATATTTTCCACCTATCATTTGCATATCCCTACTTTCTTCTAATTCCAAATAACCTTGAGCCATCCACAACTTAATCAACTCCTCCTTATCTAAGTGGTAATCCTTTGGAAAAATGGCACAATATGAGAAACATCTTTTAACTATAGGAGGCAAATTATGATAACTGAGCATCAAAGGACGAAAAATGTCTTTCTCAAACTCATCAAGTTTCCACACCTCACTATCCAAGATAGTTTTCCATTCATTACTAGTTTTCATATTGCGCAAGAGACTCCCTATAGTCTTTGCTGCAAGAGGTAAACCCTTGCACTTACTTACAATTTCCTTACCAACATCTTCTAGTTCTCTACACTCCAATTCAGATCTACAAGCAAATGCTAATGACTTAAACATTAACCAACAATGCTCTTCAGATAACTCCTTTATTGGGATAACATCAATTGATTCCATCATATGAGCAACTGCTTGCTTACGTGTGGTAACCAAAATTCTACTACCACGAAGACCATTTCTTAAACAATGATGCAACGATTTCCATTCGTCATAATCTTCTGTCCATACATCATCCAATATAAGAAGAAATTTTTTTCTCTAATGGATTGATAAATCCTTTGTACACAAGATTCCAAATTAACTAAATCAGAGGCTGGCCATTCTAGAGCTACAGCAATTGCTTTAGCAATCCTTAACACATCAAAAGGATCTGATACACATACCCAAATTCTTTTCTCAAAATTCTTCCTTATCTCGCAATTGTTAAAAACAAGTTGAGCAAGAGTTGTTTTTCCAATTCCTCCCATCCCTACTAGTGAGATGATATGGATGCCCCTTATTTCATCACTACTCTCGCATAACAACTTGCTTACCAAAATATCTTTTTCCTTATCTCGACCATATATCTCAGACTCTTCAAAGAACGAATACTTTCTATTCGTTGAGGAGGTTGTTCAACATTCCTGTTTGAAAAATGATACCTATATTTTTCTTTAGCAATATCATCTAGCCTCTCGGTGACTTCTTTTATTTTAAGAGCTATGTCACGGTGAAAAACAACTTGCTTAAAACAAAAGCAAGGAGAGAGAAAGAAGGAACATACCTTCTTCTTAAGAGAAAGAGCATTTTCAGCTCTCTCAATTTGCAGTTTCAGCTTGGAAGTGTTCCACTTATCCAACACGTTTTCTGCATCATAGGATACAGCTTTGAGCTTATCTAGCCAGAGTCTGACAGTCGCCTCCTTCACTTGCCTTAGCTCTGCATCAACGAGCACAGCTTGAATGGCTTGGAAGTTGCTAGTCATCCTTTCTACTTCTTTGCTGAGACCATGTATGAGTGTAACTTCTGCTTGAATCTGTTGACGAGTGATTGAAGCCAATTCCTTCAAGACAACGGAAACAATTGCATCGGCCATAGTTGAGCGACGGTGGTTTGAATGATAATTACGATAGCAGAAACGGAGTGTTTGGTTGTGCAAATGCTGGCATATGCTGCTTGTTTTTATACTGGGGAAAAATGAGAACTCGCTTTGTTTAACGACTTTATAATTTACTGGGAAAAAGAAATTGAATTATTTAATACTTCCTAAAAAAAATAAAAAACTGAAGACACTGTGCTTTGTTTTTTATATTTGTGAATGTTGATTATATTTTTTTTGTAATTCAATTTTATTTATGAATCAAAAAACTTTTTAAGGAATGTTCGATGCATCAATTTTATTTCTAGGAAATATTTATTAAAAATATAAAAACATATTCAAATTAAAACAATGATTATTTTAATGTATACAAATATATTTGCTATTGTTTGTAAAAAGTAGTTTTGTAAATTGAATTCAATATGGACTTACTTAATATGGTATATAGAATTAAATGATATCGTTAATTCAATAAAATGTTGTAATTTATTTAAAAATATTTTAAGACTAATAGAAAAGTCATAGTAGCCGTTGCCACTCCCATAGCAATGATGCAGTACTTTTGCCACTTTGCAAAAAGCAAGAAGTGAAATCGGTAACTTTTGTCACTATCCCCACTCAACTTTGTGATAAATATCATTTAATTAATAGATGGGGTTTCAATACCACCTAAAATAAAAAATATCAATTTATCACTTACTTAACAATTTAAATTTTAATATCATATAAAAATAAAAAATATCAATTTTACTTTTAATAAATAAGATTAAAATACGTTTGAATTCATTTTTAAAATGATGTTTTTAAAAAATAAAAATTATATTTTAAAAAACTATTTTTGAAAATATAATATATTTGATAAAATTTTTTAAAAGTTATTTAAAAAACAGAAAATGATATAGATGTTTTTATATTGTTTTTTAAAATGAGCAAATAGCTATTTGGATAGAAAAATAATGATCGTTTTTAAAAACATATTTTGAAAATTATGAAAAACATAGAAAAAGTTATTTTTCACCTTTTAATTATAATTTTTAAAAAGGTATTTTCTATTTTTAAAAACACATTTTATAAAACATTTGATCAAACACGCTATTCCTATTTTTTTATTTTTTAAAATAAAAAATTATTTGAAAAAATACAATCCAAATATACCTAAATTCTCTTCTTTATCTTTTTCTTTCTCGTTTTTGTTGAAAAATAAATCCACTTTCATTAATAATTTTGATTGAGTTTTTTAATCTAGATTTCGAAAGATGAAAATAGATTTATATTCCTTTCCGTGCGATCAGTCGAATTGGTGTATTTTTTTTAAGTTAAAATAATATTTGGATGAATGAAGAACTTGGACTTTAAAATGCTTCAATTGTGATGAAAGTCTCACATTATAAAAATAAAATAATGAAACTTGATATATAAATGCATGTATGATTGTGTGGGAATCCAAACTTTAGATGTACTATCTGCTCTGAAATTCCAACCTTCGAGGTATTTATCTATTGAAAATGGTGATAAGAGTCATAAATACGGACTGCTGTACTGTGTCTTGTCCAAAGAACCCAAAGCAATAAACACCTTACATTTTCCATGGTATTATTGTCCTCTGGGCTTCAATTCAAAAGTCAGGGGCCCCATAGTGTGTGTTATCAAAGAACCCACAGCAAGAAAGCAATAATACCTTACATCTTTCGTTGAATTATCGTCCTTTGACTCCAATTTTAATGTAGAAGGACAAAAACCAACATTTGTTACAATCATTCATTCACATTCTAAGATTATAATTCAGTCCCTTTTTCTTTATTTTTTTAAGAAATTGAGCCTGTATTCAATTAAAATATTTCAAATAAATTATAAACTTAAGTATATGTTCAGGAATAATGAAACCAATCTTTTTCTTAATCACTTTTTGAAAAGTGTATACAAACATTTAAGAAAAATGTGATGTAACTTTTCAATGGCAATATACATACATCTATAATGGAGGACTACTTTTTCCTTTGTATTGTTGTTCTTTCTCATTAATCTATGCCATCTTTATAGAGAGAAATACAGTGTAAAGTTTACTCATTAATATCAACGGTTAGGAAAAATCTTTAATGTGTACCTTTCACTAATATTTCAGCATGTAATATAGTTTGAAAATAAATATTATTTAATTTCATGGCATAGAATGTGTAATGAATAGAATGCATACTGTATGTATGTGAAGGATACCAAAATTTCTAGAGAGATCATTTGATAACAAAATAGAAAACAAATCTATGTTGTTAAAAAAGAAAAGGCTTGAGAGTGTAGACGGGTCTGTAGTGGAATAAAGCTAGAAAGAGAGAAAGGCTGGTAAGGTTTTACACACGATACGAAGTGGGAAAATCTCTTTAAAAAGCAAATTTGTCTATCCTATTAGTTGGTCCCGGTTGGTTTGATTTTTGAGGAATAAGAAAAAACTGTAAACAAGTGGCATATAACGAGTCAGCAAAATGTATTAAAAGTTACAGTATCTATCAAATCTGTGAATTTTTTCAATGGACGATCAAATGAGGTTTAGGGATGCATATCAGTTTAAATGAAAAAAACCAACGTGGAGATAGCATCACCCTTCTTGGTTTTTTCTGTCTGGGGAAATGGAGAGAGAGAGACAATTGAATTGAGATAATGAAAGGAAGTGAAGATACAGTACAGTGCAACTTTATGGCAGGTAAAGGGCAGACTGTGGCTGCTAGGTGTTATTCATAGTTTTGAGAAATCGAAATGATGTAGGGGTCGTTTGGTAATTATCCATACATCGACATGCTATGGGGGTAGCACAACAAACTCAAAAATAATACTGTAAGAGTATTATTTTATAATGAATAATTCTAAACTTTTTAAATTATTTATTTAAATTTATTTTTAAATAATATAATATATAATATTTAGGTAAATCATAAAATAATATGAGTTAAATCCTATTTCTCATACTATTTGAATATGACTTTAAACAAAAATTGAGAAGACTAATATTACTTTTTTATAATTAGAAGAGATTTTAAAATTTTCTATCATAAAACCTCAAATACCGTAAAATACTAACTCGTGACATCAACCCACTAGAGTAAACTTATGTTATAGTTTTCAATTCCTTATTGTTTTTTTTTTTTTTTGAGATAAAATTCCTGATTTTGAAATAAAGGGATTAGGGACATAGTTTATTAATTAGAAATGAAAATTATAGGGAATTTAATTCTATTGGAAAGGAAATTAGAAAAAGTTGATTACTTAGGTGAGAGTAGGGGTTTTCTTTCTTTTCAAGAGAAATTTAATTCCTGATTTTGTATGGAGTCTATGTAATTTAATTCCATTAATTTTTAGTTAAACACTGAAATTATTAAATGAGAATTAAGTTCTTTTTTTCCTTTATAATAATTTTTAATTGGTAAACAAGTCCTAAAATAAGAATGCTTCAATAAGACAAAATATAAAACCCCATAAATTTATTGCTCCATATGTTAAATGTGTTCTTAAATGTACTCTTATAAGGCCTGAGAAAAAATCTACCTTGTTTGAGCATTGAGTACAGCCACCACCAACAACAACAACTTTAATTCTGCAACAAGTTTGTGCAGTACCTCCATTTTTTAAATAATGGCAGCTGAATCAAAGTTGACCAGAACCAGATCCCTCACGCTAATACTCAAATTACAGAAGACGGTTAATAATAAAGCAGTAAATACTCATTCCATCCTACCGTCAAGTCTATGAAAACAAGTAAATATTATATTATATATTAATACATTCATGATGTTTTTTCATACTTTGAATAACTGATATAACAAATATTTTAATTTAATCATTTCCGATAATTTGAAAATTTTAATGTTCATTATCTCAATCAATACTGTTATAATTTAAAGTTCAATATGTTTACTGAAATTAAAAAATAAAAATTAATTTTTTGCATGTAATTTCGACTAAAATTTTAGTATGGAATCCGGGGTTTTGGTCTATTCAAACCCAACCCAACATCAGACAAATGGAAAGCCCATATCAACCCAAAACTGAAATTGTAATGGCCATCTGCAGCCGGAAGGACGAAATTGCTCAGTATGCCCATAACTTCTATTTAAGCATTTTTTGTAACTTTTATATATTTACGACTTTTTCCCATTATATATTAAAATAATAATGTTTATATTTGGATTGGTGTGATCATTTTATAATATATATAAATAGAGTCGACCCATGGACCTGGATATATATGTGCATAAATAGTACAATAAGGGATTGTGTGTGCATAAATTATCTTTGAAGTTTTGGGAGTAAATTTATTTATTTTTTTATTTTTTTTTTATAAAAAAAAAAAGACAAAGTTTCTATTCTGCATTGATCATTGTAACCCTATTATAAGTGTGGCTTGAGCATACAAATTGTAATGTATAAATTTAGTTTTTGTAAATTAAGATCAAATGCTTTTTTTATTATCAAAAAAATTTTGGTTACATATTTTATGATTGGACCAAAATAAAGAATTGTGCAGGATGGGTGAACATGGGTGATCATGATGAATGTAGGCAATTGACATATTTTTCGAAATGATTTCTACAAGGAAAACATGACAATTGAAGAAGAAAACTATTACATATACATATATATATGTATATAATTTGGACCATTACATTGAAACTAGTTAATGAAAATCCACTAGAAACTAAAACACATTGCACGGACAAGATACCAACAAGAAATGATTCAATTTTATGTTGTAGGAACAAGATTGCTCTGATTTGACTTTTTACACAAGCAACAAACAATGCCGGGACCATCAATGGCGCTGTGAGCAAGGAACATGCATTAGATGATCAGTTTCAGTGGTTAAATTACTATGGATCACAGCAGATATATTCTGCTGAGTTGAGAAATACAGAGCTGCATTCTCTTGTTAAACGTGTTGAGTTGGTGATGCTTTCAATTGGGTTTGTCTGAAATCTTGATATATCTCCCAATACAATGCTGCACGAAAGTCATATTGGGATCACATTCCTTCTCTTCTTTTCTTCTAAAGACTTCTTAAACAACAAATCAAGACTTCTTCTAAAGACTTATTTTCAATTGGGTTCGTCAGCCTTTGCACTTCTTTGTTGGCGCCCCTTACTTGCTTAACTTCGTCTTGTACCTGTTGACCAATGCTTGAAGTCAGTTGCCCCAAGACAGAGGAAACAATAGCATCAGCCATAATTTTGAGAGATGATAATTTGAATGCTATTGGCAACTGAACAAATTAAGTTTTTGGACGTGAAAACTTTGCCATATGCTTCAGATTTATATACTGGGGTAAAGTGGACCTTGCCCCTGAAGATGACTTAGGTATAATGCTTTGTCCAAGTTATTTCCTAAAGCATTTTCTTTGAAAAAGCTTGCTTCCATCTCCCAAAATAAGAAATCTATGCAAGTGTAATGGATAGAGTTAAGAAATGAAGATGATTCTAAAAGCAAAATTTGAGACAAATCATTGGATGCCATCTGTTGATTAACCTTTCTTTTATTTATAGTATATAACTTACTTGAGAGAAAAAGAGATTGGAGGGTGAGGTATCCAATCCAACCTCACTTGCCCAAGTGAGGATGGATTACACAAAATCTTATAAACAGGATTGGAAGTCACTGTACGTATTGGAGTAAATTTTGAATCCGGTCTCATGTCTCATGTCCAACCCTCGCTTATAAATAAACATCAAAACATAGCCAGAAGGCCCAGAATGGCTGTGTGAAGTGCAAAGTAGGATTTAATTTCTTTGATATGGTATTTAAATTGCAGTAAATGTTTTAGGGAAATAATGTTCTTTTTTTTTTTGGAAGCAGGGAAACAATGTTCTTGTTGACATTAATTTATTATAAATCTTAATAAAATAAAATCGTAACAATTTGGAATAGGCGCTTGTTGAGGATAAAGTATTGTCCAAAAAATTCCCATAATAAAAATTTAATTTGAAGCAAGGGAAGGAAAGCAAGTAAAGTAAAGAAGATTTCCATAAGAAAAAATTAAATCAAGAATTTAATTTGGTAGTATTAGAATGCAAACATTATTGCTCAAAATTGTCTTAATGTGTTGGTGATGCTTGCTTCAAAAGCAATATGACTTTGAAAATAAGTTTCCAAAAAATATAGGATTAATAGCATCTGTACAATCATTAGTAGATAGATAAGATTGATCAAGTCACAAGTTAGATTGTGCTGAGCTTCTTCATTGTTGAGTTTTAACACTTCTTCCAACTAAATGGTATTAGTGTTATGAGCACTCACAACTTCATTTATAGTGGCTCGAGACTAAGCAGAAAACCATTTCTACTTCACGAGAACCGGAGAGTGGGTTGGTCCTTCAGGATCCCATATCGGTTGTGGAAAGTGTGTGTGTATAAGTTATATAGGTTAGCATGTTTTTGCAAAATTACCATGGTTTTGTAAAGAAGTGTGTCCTATCCCAGATCTGTGTGTGTGTTTTTTGCAATTTGAAAAAAAAAAAAAAAAATCATTTCTACTGTTGGCTATGTTGGGAAAAACCAACAATGATAGAACTAGGGGTAAGCATGGGTTGGGTAGGATCGGTTTTGTCCAAAACTGACTATTTACAATTTTGTAAAACGAAAACCAACCCGACCCGATTTGAGGTAGATAACCGATCTAAACTGACTAGTGTTGGTTCGATCCAATCAGTTTCCGCCGGTTTCACACTTTGCACCACCATTTTCTTGGATGTTGTTAATTGGAATTGAGCTGCCACTCCTTTTGCTAGAATGTCCAACTCAAGCCACTTCCAACAAGCCCAACTCTAACACCAACACCAGATCCAACAAGCCCAACTGCAGCGCCAACACCAGTACCCACCCATTTCAAAAACAAAATTCAAAAAAAAAAAAAAAAAAAAAGGCATGACCCACCAATCCAACACCAGAACCGACCACGGATGCTACTCCATCAAGTGCATCCAACAAGTCAAAAACAACAACAAATAACTTCAAAAAGACAAACTTTGTCTACAATCAAAACTAATACAACTAGGGTTCAAGAAAAAAATAATAATTAATTAAATTTGACAAAACTTAAAAAAAAAAAAAAAAAAAAAAAAAAAAAGAGGAACTAAATTTGAAAAAAAAAAATTAGGTACTTGAAAATTATTGAAATTTGAATCTCTCCTCCCTCTCATCTTCAACTAAAATCATTAGCAATCCAGTAAAATCATCAACATTTATCACCAACTCAAAATTATCATCATCAATTAATAAAAAAAAAAAAACTAGCGTTCAATCACCAAAAATACCCTAAAACAATTCACAATCAACCCCAAAACAATCCAAAACAACATCGAATCACTGGTTTAAACCCAATTCTAGGCTTGAACCTAGAATTGGGTTTGAGAATCATTCAAACCCAATCTAGCTAGGTTCGAATGAATCATTCGAACCAAAAGAACTGGGTTCGAAGGAGTTATTCGAAACCAATTCTTTAGGTTTGAATGATTCTCGAACCCAGTTCTAGGTTCGAATGATTCAAACCCAGATCTAGGTTCAATTAGAACCCAATAGTTTGATTGGGTTTAAGAAAAAGAAGAAGAAGAAGAAGAAGAAGAGAGATAGCGATCAGTTGGAAGAAGAAGAAGAAGAAGAAAAAGAGAGAAGAGAAAGACAGTGACCCGTTGGAAAAAGAAGAAGAGAGAAATGAGAGAGAGTGATTGGGCTTTTTGCATGTTTTTTTTTTAAATTTATTTTTTTCTCAAATTAATTTTCACAATTCATCTTCAGATAGACGATAGAGATCTAATTAAAAAATATTTTAATTAAATTTTTAATTTTTAAAATTTTAATTTTTTTTTTCAAATTAGTCCCCATCGTCCATTTTCAGATGGACGGTGGAGATTGGATTAAATTTATTTTTAATTTATTTAAAGTTTTTAAAATTTATTTTAAAAGAAAATTAAAAAGTAAATTTATTAAGGGGCAATTATGTCTTTTAATATTTTTTACACAGTCAACCATATTAAATGATGATCAATTCAGTCAACCCATTAGTCGGGGGAGAACGTTGTAAAAAAAATCAAAAAGTTGTACACGTTTGTTCATATCAAATTTGCAGTTAATTTTCTCATTATTTTATAATTTGATGATGATGAACTAGATTCAAGATCTAGAGTTACGATGTAACCCTAAACCATCAAACTCTCATTTATAATGTTGTTTTAATTTAATTCTCATTATTGTATTCGATTTTATTTTCTTCTTAATGCTTTAAATTAATTGGTCACTAGTTCAATTGACCTGGTAACGGTAATAAACTCATTAGATGTAGTCACATGTTTAGATCTAAAATGGAACAACATGAATTGCATAGAATAGAGATATACCTATGTGATTTGTGTGATCAATATTGAATAATTGATGCTTAATGTGCCTAGGTTGGTAAATTGTCATAGAGATATAGTCAATTAATTAATTTAAATAAATTCACTTAACCATCGAGAAAGATTTGTGGATAAATTAGAATTATTAGACCAAATACATTATGAGAATAAATTATCATCAATAGAAATTTAGATTGAGTAGATTGGTAGGATGAAGTTATAACTCTAAAATCTGATTATGGATGGTTGAGCTGTTTTATTTTGTTCTTTTCTTTATTTAAGAATTAAATTTAATCCATTGTTTCGATAGTTTGGATAAGGTATGGTCTTAACTGGGTTAGTAGTCAACTATATTTGGACAATCCTCATAGAAACAATATTTACTCACTACTATATTATTTGTAAACCGTGTATACATATACAAGTTTCTATTGTGAATATTCGATATTATGTTTTAATTAGAAAAATCTCATCATTAAAATTAATTTATAAAACACACTAGAAATTTAGCTATCAGAAATCATCAAAACAAAAACAAATAGTAACCATAGTTAGTCTCAAAGACAAGAAAACCAAATAAAAAAGAAAATATAAAATTAAAAGAAAAGAAAAAAAAAAAAAACCATAGAGGGAAAGATGTAGGTACAAATGACGAAGAAGCATGTGAGATGGGGTAGTGGTGGAATGAGCTGCAAGGAGAAAGGAAGAGAGGCATGATAGTGGGTGGACAAAGAAATTGCTAGCTTGTGAAAGAGAGATGAAGAAATTGATTGAGAGGGGTGGCGACTAGGGTAAAGAGTGAGAGAGTCTTTGAGTGTAAGGCTTATATATATATATATATATATATATTAATTTTTTAAGTTGATTTTTGATCGGTTTCAGTTTTCAAACCCAAAACCAATTAGAGTAGGTTTTTGTCAATGAAAATCGAAACGACCCGAACACTAATTGAAAACTGACTTTTTCGGGTCCGATCGATTCCCTTTTTTTTGCCTGCCCCTCAATAAAACGCAAAAATAAATCTTCGCTCTATGTGTCTAAAGTAGGATTCTCATCAAGCATCCAACATAGCAATAAATCAACCAAAGCACCAAAGCACTAAAATAGTAAATCAATCACAAAGTGAGACACCGAATTTTTACGTGGAAAACCCAATGTGGGAAAAACCACGGCGACCATAGTCGACTTAAAATATTCCACTATTTCTAATAAAATAACAATAGGTTCTCTCTAGAATAACTAGAGGCTTACAATAGTATCAAGAAGAAATATTCTTGGCTTAACAACATCTTATTCATCATCTAAACAGATGGATTCTAACAAGACAAAGTTTAGGTCTCACCAAGTGGGCAACTCAAGATAATAGCATAAGATGATAACTAGAAAATCCAACCAGTAGATTTGTAGAGCTTCTTTCAAGGATTCTCTAGTTGAAATTTGTCTTAAATTTGACCAAGTTTAGATACTTGATCTTCAAACAAGAAACCCCAAAACCCTTTTTTTTTTTTTTTTTTTCCTCCTCACTCAAAAGCAGCAGCTTTGGGTTCAAAAGCCTTTATTTGGTCAAAGCCCATTATATAAGCAGACTGAACAGGCTACACCATTTGGTTTATGGTCTATGCTATTAGTGGTCTGTTTACTTGGTTAGCACTTTCTGTGCTCGAGTCTCCCTATTTGACAATGCTAATTCAAGTTCTTTCATTTCAGATGACAATGAATGTTGAAAATATACAATCAAGCCTGAATAAGAAATTTAGAATCAATTTAAGCATTTCACTAGTAAAAAATAAAGTATAATTGATTATTTTGTTAACTCAAAAAAAAAAAAAAAAACCAAGAAAACAATAAATATATATATATATATATAATATTAGTGTTTTTAAATTAGGAAGTAACTTACATGGAATGGTAATAATGATGTCTTAAATTAACAGGCCAACTGCAAAACGTTTGTACATTGGTATGGTGGCATGGTGAGCAAGAGTGTGTGTTTTAGAGTGTTAGATATCGTGCTTGAATATTAAGGACCATGTGTGGATCTTCAAGGAGAGCAAAACTTTGGTTGGTTGCGACATTTAATACATATGGCAGCAAAATAATTCATATGGCATGAATTATGATGCTACTAGACTGACTTTAATTATCATCTTCAAAAATAGACAATCATATGCATAAGCTGAAGATGAATTTGTCAATTTGTCACTTTTATAATCGCAAAAGCTTAAGATAAAATTGGCATAAACTCAACTACAATTTTCAAAGACATGTATAACATCACATCCAACTAAAGGAAACAAAATCATGTACGAGACCTGTATTTGAATTAGCTTGTTTCGTAAAGCATCTTGGCGGTTTGTAGTGTAGATATCTTGAGAATGAAGAACCTGTCCATTGCACAGACCTTCGAGATGAAAAATTTGTCCATGCCTTCAACAATTAAGCTGTTTAGTATAACATTTGATAACATCTAAAAGAATTAATATAAATTTAACCAACCTTATCAACAAAGGAAAATACATACCGCTAATAATACAAGTTGTAGCCAGTCATCAGCAACCCATTGACTCACATATGATTGAGGTATTGTTCATTGTTCATCAGCCACACTACTACTACTTCCCACTGGTTACATCCAATCTCATTTTTTGGCCTCTTCTCAAGCAGCAAAACCTAAGTCAGATAGATAAGAAAATTTACATGTTTTAACTCTCTTTGAAATGGTTAAACCCAACAATGACCAATACAATTTTAAACATTGAGAAGCATGTAAACAACATTGTAACTATATTATGGTCAAAATTACCTAAATTGTGCTTTTTGTTATCAATCAAAAGTTGCCTAGTCTACAAAATTTCAATCAATAGAATGTTGCCCTTAACCTTTCTTGACAAGGCATATATCTAGGAACAAAACTTGCTTCCTTTTTAAATGTTCTTTTGCATTTAAATTTGATCCTTGATTTTTTACATTTGACAAAAGGAAATTTTGTAAGGAGATGATTTTAACATTCAGAATACAACATTAGCATTGTTTCTAGTCAGAAAGGAACTTATATGGAATGGCATTTAATCATATCTACCATTAATAGGGCAGACTGTGAAGGTTGTGTATAACTTGTCATAGGTACATTAGTGTCACTCAAAGTTTGTAGTGTGCATTACAGATAATCAGATATGTTATTTGAAATAACACAAATCAAGCATGTGGTACAAGATCACTCGACAAAAAATAAAATAGTATTAATCAAATATAAAGAATAAAAAACTTCTCAAAAACCTTATGACAAAAAATAAACAAGACCACTTGTATAGTCTGATGTCACATACCATCATTTGACATTGATTCTTCAAGTCATACAAAGACTATCCAATATTCCGATGAGTAGTGATCACTTGACAGCTCATTCTTCAGTGAAAAAATCAACTAGCTGGAACTGGAAAAAGGATGTTGCTAAAGTATTACATATTCTTAGGAAAATTTCTAAAAGGAAAATAAGTAATTAGATCATCACAAACCATATTTGAAAAAACTTACTTGAGAGATAAGAAGTTTGATGTGCCTTTAGGACCCATTACCTCTCCTTGTGATAGATAAATCAGACAATTATTGAATGCCATTTCAAAAATTCAGAACAAAATTAAGATTATGACAAGAAAAAGAAATAGATATATCTCTTGTTTTCATAGATAAGCTCAAGTCCACTTGCCTATTTTAATGTCATACAAAATGATTTGAAATTGATTTTTTTTGAGTCATACGAGATAGCAGTATTGAAGTTATTGATAATCATCCATTATTCAATGACAAAATGAGTTGTGGACACTCAAATACTAAAGAAAAATAGATTCAATTAGCTTTCACATATTCATATATGAAAATTTAAATGGAAACAAACCAATAAGATCATCACACAACATATCTGAAAGGATTAACTTGATCTAATTTTATTCTTTTCAACAAATATACTAATTTACTTTCTGATGAAACTAATCTAGTCGTTGTAGAATAGCATTCCAACTAAATAATTTTGTCCACTTACCCAACATCAAAAATACAATACCAAATCAAAGATAAAGTAATAAAATATAAGTTCTTTTTTTTTTTTTTGAAAAATAATAAAATATATATTCTAAAATTAGGAGATAAAATTAAATAATCACATAATTTATTGATGTCAAACATTAAATCAAGCCTAGCAGCTGCAAAAAGAGCAAAGCTTTGTAAAAAGGTGTATGCCTGCAAACCTTTTTATTTGTATCCTTAAAAGAAAAAACCAGATGGCCTGGAAAAATCTTCTTGACTAGTCTAGCTGCCTCGAACCACAAAACTAATGTGGCAACTTAATTCGAAATAACATAGAACATGGATAGAAGATCAGATAAGTTGGAAATATGCGAATTACATAGTTCTTATTAACAGAAAAATCCCTAGCAATATATATTTGATTGTAAACTCTTCGCTGTCTATAATACTTGTCCTACCCTTCACTCTCTTGTATTCAATAGACCACCAAAGCCAATTTGATAAGAAATTTATGCGCTTCTTTTAATAAAATATAATTCTAGCAACATTAAATAAAAAAACCAACAAGCACACTTGAAATGATAGACAACTGGATAAGATCTCTTCAACCAGTTACCTATTTGATTTTCCTTACAAATCTGGAAAAAAAAAAAGTTAAAATTCCCTAGGTCTTTGACATTAAGCTTTTGCTGAAGCCTACAAAAGGTGATCAATTTGACATGACTGTATTCTATACATATTATACACTATAGGGAAGAAAATAATGACACACTGTGGTTATAAATGAAAAGTTATTAGAATCAAGAAGCTTTGTACAGAAAAATTATGAAAAAAAAAAAAAAAAGAAAAGAAAAGAAAAGAAAGAGAAAAATAACAGAAAATAGCATGATAAGAATGAAAAAGAAAAGAAAGCAACTAGACAGATTGTCAAAGATTTGAATAATTAAGGCATACCTTATAACATCATATTTAATAAGAATACCTCATGTCATTTGCCTAGCCAGTGTCATTATCTTTGATTCTTTAAAGAACAAAGTGCATTAAGCTTTACTGAAAAGATCCATAAGCTGTCTCATACTCTTAGTAAGAAATCTAAAAGTAAAGAAAGTGATAAGGAATATGGCCGACGGTCTTTACACTGTATTTAAATTAAAGATAGTTACTACTCCAAATCAACTCTACAATACCTTTGAGGGAAGTACACTATGATGCCACTTAGAACGACCTATGCTGAGGCAGCATCTACTGAAGGAGGACTAGCATCAACAACATTGGAACAAGTAAAACCTCTTCTAGTCCATTTCAGAGGATGAGATCCCATAGCTCTCACCCCAATTCCACATGCATTAATCTCATTTACATCTCTCATGCATCCATTCACAACGATAGCAGCCCACCCATTGATATGAGCCAACTGTGCCAAATTCCCTCCAACTAAAGCACACTCTTGCCTACCTGCAACATCAGCCAACTTCTTTTCCCATCCTTCTTATGGGCACTTCCTGTGATGTTCTTGATAAACATGCTGCAAAACACCAAGCATAATGGTTTTTTACACACTTCCGAAATGCAAATATGCCAGCTATTGAACATTAATAAGGCATCCATTTTTTTAACCTTTTTTTTAGAATGCATCTAAGTAAGGCCATTGATTCATCTTGAAAGGTGTTTCTCCAATGCAAATAATGTCCAAAGACAAGAACATGTAAGCTTTGCATAGAAGAGTTCGAAAAACAAAAAGAATTATTAAGAGCTGTCAAAAATTACTCACTAACTATATTTTGAGGTAGAAAAATCATATAACTAGGATACCAAAGGCTATTTACCCAATTTAATGACATGTCATTACTAGATATTGATTCTTCAAGACATTACTAAATAGGCCACTAAAATATTGTTGTTGGAGTCTTTTGATTGTCACTAATATAAAAATATAATACCTACTGCCTTATAAATCTTAAGAGACAATCTAAAATAACATAATAAAATCAATATACATCATATCTTATGGAATTACCTGATCTTTTGTTTTTTTTTTCTACTGCAACAGTCATAATCAATGCATAATTCATTCCTTGCCTCTTCAAGATCCATAATTGATTCTAACCGAAAGAACTTTCCGATTTTCCATCCACAAAGAATTTCTTCTTCTGAAGCATACCTCACTCTTCTATTTTGTATATCCCACAGACCAACATTGAATAAAGACACTCTGACAAGAAATTTATATGTTAGCTTCTCAAATCAAATATCAACGAGAATAACATTTAATAATCAGCAAACATGTTTGAATTAGTGCAATGTACAAAGGAAACATTGGTTATTATGTCTAGGGACAAGTACGTAGTTCATAATTCATGTACCAATGTCAAAAATGAACTGAAGATAACCATGGTTGCTAAGGATTGGATACAATGAACCATGTTCCTGCTTCAACCAGTGGTTATTAATTTGATCTGGCTTAATTCTTATAGATATCCATAGATTTAAATATAATAATAATGTACTTACAAATGTAGCAAATGCTTGTAGATAAATGTTTGCTTCAACCAATGGGAAGTTCAATGACAATCTCTTTGTTCATATACAAACAATAACATTGGCACGCTATGTTTATGCCTGAAAATTATCAGAATCAAGAAGCTTTAAATGTAAAATTTATGAAAAAACACAAAAGATGAAAAAAAGAAATAGAATGGAATCGTCAAAGATTGAATAATCAAGTCATACCTTATGATAGCATATTCAATAAGATAGCCAAAGCCTCTTCCTTAACTAGTGTCACCTGACTTTGAATAATTGAACTTTCGAATCTTTGAAGTGTATTAATCTTCAATGATAATATTCACAACCAACGACATCATCCAAGGAAAATCTATAAGCAAATAAAGTAATAGGATGGTGGCCTGCACCATTTAACCAACATTAAAAAAATCAAAGTTTATTTCTACTCTACCTTCGATTTTGTTATACCATACCGATGGAAGTTCACGTCAATGCCACTAAAAACAAGATCTGTGCTAAGCAAGTGTCTATTGAGTGAAAAGACTTGGAGTGCAACAAGTGAGCATGAACAACCTCAAAACAGGAAAAGCCACTTCTGGCCTCTCATGCTAGAATGCATGGAAGCATACCAGTTGGAACTCTGTCTCTTCTAGTAACATCAAAATGAAACTATTAATTGTGAAATCTTCTGGTTTCATTATTCCTTTAGACACATCCTAGCTGGTTACCTATCAGACTATGAAATCAGAGTCCCTTGAGAATGGAAACTGATTTCTGTTTGTATTTCCTGTACCCAAAAGTTTAAGACCAATAGTCTTAACAATGAACAACAATATCTTGACTCTTCAAATTTACATGCCTCCCAAATCCAAAACACATCCTTTTGAGATATATCATCCTGCATTTTACAAACATAGTATAGCTTCAAACAATAAAAGTATACATCCTCTATTATGATATACTCCAACAAAAGCAAATGAAATTAAAGTCAATGACTACTCTATTTCGACTTTGTTATACCATAACTCGAAGAGAGTCCATGTCGATGCCACTCAAAACAGATCTGTGCCCAGCCAGCATTTCTTGTTGAGGAAGGAGACTTGGGGTGCTACAAGTGAGTGTGAACAACCTTTCAACAGGGGAATCCTCTTCAGTGCTATCACATTTGAATTCATGGAAGCATACCTCTCTTCTTCTCATTGTCTCTTCTTATCCAGTAAAACACCAAAAATAATAAATTTAAATGTCTCCCAAATCCAATATACCTCACCTTGTAATGCACAAACCTGGTAGTTTACAAACATTAACAAGTACACATCACCTCAAAATACTCAAATTAATTAATAGAGCATTTTTCCTTACCATTCTTCTTAATGCATCTTGACATGACAATTTGATTTCCCTTAAAAAGTGGTTGTACGAAAAAATGTAAGGCCTTTGAAGACCCAATTTGAAACTTAATCAAATACCTATGATCAATTAATTAATTTAAAATTAACTTTCAGTTTCCAATAAATGGAAAACATATAAACATAATAAAAAACATTGAAGTGAAAAGAGGAGAAGAAGAAACTACCTAGAGTTGGATGTATGCTTGTCTCAACCCTTGTATACTTCAACGCCCATCTATTTGCATGTACTTAAAATCAATTTGGATATTAGGGATGTGAGAGATGTCAGACCAATTCTCTCCTATCCCCTTTCTATACCGTTCTGATAAAATAGAACACCAATCTATCTCCAATACTTGCAGCGATTCCATCTGAAGAATTTGCTTCGACAATACCTTTAATTTAGGGCATTTATGTATTTTCAAGAAGCGAAGAGATGGCAAGACTTTTATATTATGATGTTTAATCCTAATATCCCACTCTTCCCATTCCTTCATCTCCGAAAAAGAGAGATATTTCAAGTTGGGGAAAGTAGTAACTGATGAAGATGAAGTAATGTCATCACTTTCTAATCCCAACACTTCATTACCCACTCTTTTTACTCTCATCATCCTTCCTATAAGAAGTGATTCAAGGGATGGCAATTGTCCCAATGAAGGCAGTTGCTCACAATTGATCCATTCAACCAGACTTAATCTTCTTAAATTGGTTAACAACATCATCCAATAAGGTAACACCACGTTGCCTGTGTAGATTGATATCCCTAACCCTTGTAAGTTTGGAGGAGGTTGTAATACTTCAAGAATTGCTTCATTATTTATCGAATTAGACCCACTGAAGTTGAATTCCAAGCAACTAATGTTTATCTTATTTTCAAGTTCTATTTTGAGGGTCTCACTCTCATTCATCATATTTCCCAAACCTTTTATTTTTAAACTGCCTTGGAGGTGATGAAATTTATTCAAACATTTGAGTGAAGATGCTTTGTTACCATAATTACCCTCACACACATGGAATTCATTTAATGTACGAAGACATGTTAAGTTCTCAAGTCCTTTTGGCATGAATCTTAGAGAATTGGTAAAGTGGTTTACTAAATGTCTTAGGTTGATTAACTTGCCTATCCCTTGAGGTAGTTCTTTAAGATTTTTACAATAAGAAATAATCAAGGTTTGTAAATTGTATAATTCACATAATGTTTCTGGTAACTTTTCTAACCTCGAATTATTACTTAAGTCAAGATACCTCAAATGTATTAGCTTTCCTATCTCTCTTGGAAGTTTTTCTAACCTTGTTGCATATATATCTTTTCCACCCGTTATCATATTAAGCTTGGTAATACCACCCAGCGCTAATGCCTTTAAGCATGTATTTTGACACAATAAATCAAGCAAGACTCCATCAATTGAATACATGCCAGGCTCAAATTTAAACAAAAGGCTTCGTAATTTTGTAATATTGCGAATGTAGATATGAAATGAACTATTTTCGTCAACCATTAACATGAAATGATGAACTTTCTCAAATGAAATATTAATGCTTGATTCTCCAAAATCTTTGTCAATCAACGCCAAACATTCATTCTTTGTGAGAAATTGAGCAAAATCATGTACTATATCATGCATCTTACATCCTACGATATCACCAATATCATCTTTTATGAACTCTTGGAAGAAGGAATGTGTCGCTAACATGTTAAAATATTTTTCACCTATCGTCTCCAAGTCCTTATTTCCTTCTAATTCTAAATAACCTTGAGCCATCCACAACTTAATTAACTCCTTCTTAACTAATTGGTAATCCTTTGGGAAAATGGCACAATATGAGAAACATCTTTTAACTATATGAGGCAAATTATGATAACTAAGCATCAAAGGACGAAAAATGTCTTTCTCAAACTCTTCAAGTTTCCACACCTCACTATCTAAGATAGTTTTCCATTCATTACTAGTTTCCTTATACCGCAGGAGACTCCCCATAGTCTTTGCTGCAAGAGGTAAACCCTTGCACTTACTCATAATTTCCTTACCAACATTTTCTAGTTCTCTACACTCCAATTCAGACCTACCAGAAAATGCTAATGACTTGAACATCAACCAACAATTCTCTTCAGATAACTCCTTAATTGGGATCACATCAATTGATTCCATCATACGAGCAACTGCTTGCTTACGTGTGGTAACCAAAATTCTACTACCATGAAGACCATTTCTTAAACAATGGTGCAATGGTTTCCATTCCTCGTAGTCTTCTGTCCACATGTCATCCAATATAAGAAGAAATTTTTTCCCTCTAATGGATTGACAAATCCTTTGTACACAAGATTCCAAATTAACCAAATCATAGGCTGGCCTTTCTAGAGCCACAGCAATTGCTTTAGCAATCCTTAACACATCAAAAGGATCTGACACACATACCCAAATTCTTTTCTCAAAATTCTTCCTTATCTCATCATTGTTATAAACAAGTTGAGCGAGAGTTGTTTTCCCCATTCCTCCCATCCCTACAAGAGAGATGATATGGATGCCCCTTATTTCATCACTACTCTCGCACAACAACTTGCTTATCAAAATATCCTTTTCCTTATCTCGACCATATATCTCGGACTCTTCAATGAACGAGATACTTTCTACTCGTTGAGGTAGTTCAACATTCCTATTTGAAAATTGATACCTATCTTTTTCTTTAGCAATATCATCTAGCCTCTCGTTGACTTCTTTTATTTTAAGAGCTATGTCACGGTGAAAAACAACTTGCTTAAAACAAAAGCAAGGAGAGAGAAAGAAGGAACATACCTTCTTCTTAAGAGTAAGAGCATTTTCAGCTCTCTCAATTTGCAGTTTCAGTTTGGAAGTGTTCCACTTATCTAACACGTTTTCTGCATCATAGGATACAGCTTTGAGCTTATCTAGCCAAAGTCTGACAGTCGCCTCCTTCACTTGCCTTAGCTCTGCATCAACGAGCACAGCTTGAATGGCTTGGAAGTTGCTAGTCATCCTTTCTACTTCTTTGCTGACACCACGTGCGAGTGTAACTTCCCCTTGAATCTGTTGACGAGTGATTGAAGCCAATTCCTTCAAGACAACGGAAACAATTGCATCGGCCATAGTTGAGCGACGGTGGTTTGAATGATAATTACGATAGCAGAAACGGAGTTTTTGGATGTGAAAATGCCGGCATGTGCTGCTTGTTTGGGAAAAGTGAGAACTTGCTTTGTCTAATGAACTTTCTAATTTACTGGGAAAAAAAATTGAAATTTAATACTTCCTAAAACAAATAAAAAACTGAAGACACTGTGCTTTGTTTTTTATATTTGTGAATATTGATTATATATATATATATTTTTGTAATTCAATTTTATCTATGAAGCAAAAAACTTTTAAGGAATGTTCGATGCATAAATTTTGTTTCTAGGAAATATTTATTAAAAATATAAAAATGTATTCAAATTAAAACAATGATTATTTTAATAGATAAAGAAACATTTGGTATTGTTTGTTAAAAGTAATTTTGTAAATTGAATTCAATATAGACTTACTTAATGTGGTATATAAAATTAAATGATATAGTTAATTCAATAAAATTTTTTAATTTATTTAAAATATATTTTAAGAATATTAGAAAAGTCATAGCAGCCGGTCCCATAGCAATGACGCAGCCCTGCTTCCGCTTTGTAAAAAGCAAGAAGTGAAATTGGTGACTTTCATCACCATTCTCACCTAACTTTGTGTCAATTTCTTGTTCTATTAATAGTTAAATTTCAATATCATATAAAAATAAAAAATATTAATTTTACCCTCATTGAATAAGATAAAATATATTTAAATTCATTTTAAAAATAAAGGAAATACTTTAAAAATATATTTTTTTGAAAATATAATATTTTCGTAAAACTTTTTTAAAATTTATTTTCAAAAACAGAAAATAATATAAATATGTTTTGTATTATTTTTTAAAATATGCAAATAGATGTTTGGATAGAAAATTAATAATTTATTTTGAAAACATACTTTGAAAATTGTGAAAAACATATAAAAAAATTTATTTTTAACGTTTTAGTTATAATTTTCAAAAAATGTTTTCTATTTTCAAAAATACATTTCACAAAACATACAACCAACACTTTATTCTCTTTTTTTATTTTTTAAAATAAAAAATCATTTTAAGAAACGCATCTAAACACCATCTAAGTTCATTTCTCTATCTTTTTTTTTTTTTGTTGCAAAATAAATTTAGTTTCATAAATCATTTTGATTGAGTTTTTTTTTTTTTAATTTAGATTTTGAAAGATTAAGATAGATTCATGTCCTTTTAGTGCGATCATTGAATTGGTATATTTTTTTTGGTCAAAATAATATTTGAATGAATAAAAAGTTGGACTTTAAAATGCATCAATTGGAATGAAAGTCTCGCATTCGAAAAATAAAATAATGAATTTATATAAAAATGCATGTATTACTGTGGAGCAACGATAATTTCTCTTGCGTGCAAGGGGAATCCGAACTTTGCGTGCAAGAAAGCAATAAACACCTTACATCTTTCATTGAATTATTGTCCTTTGGGCTTCAATTTCAAAATAGAAGGACAACAGCTACGTGAAGCTTATATTTACTTCTCGGGCAGCAACACCCTACTTTTTTCAACACTTACAATCATTCGTTCACATTTCAAGATTTTAATTGAGTCTGTATTCTTTTTTGATTTTTTTTGAAACAAATTGAGTCTGTATTCAATTATTTATTTTAAATAAATTATAAACTTACCTGTTTAAAAATAATGAAATCTGTCGTTTTTCACACGTTTTTTGAAAAGTAAATACATTTAAGAAACATGTAATGTAACTTTCAATGGCAATATGATATATCTATAATGGAGGACTGCTCTTTCTTTGTATTATTGTTCTTTCTCATTAATCTATGCCACCTTTATAGCGAAAAATACCGTGTAAAGTTTACTCATTAATATTAATGACTAGGAAAAATCTTCAATGTGTACCTTTCACTAATATTTCAGCATGTAATATAGTTTGAAAATAAATATTATTTAATTTCATGGCATAGAATGTGTAATGAATAGAATGCATACTGTATGTACGTGAAGGGTACCAAAATTTGATAAGGAAAATAGAAAACAAATCTATATTGTTAAAAATGAAAAGGCTTGAGAGTGTAGACAGTCTGCAGTGGAATAAAGCGAGAAAGAGAGAGAGAGAGAGAGAGAGAGAGAGAGCCAGAGAGGCTGGTGAGGCTTTACACACAACACGAAGTGGGAAAATCTCTTAAAAAAAGTGTATTTGTTCATCATCGTTAGTTGGTCCCGATGGGTTGGATTTCGAGGAAAAAAAAAAAAAAACCTGTAAACAAGTATTCATATAACGAGTCAGCAAAATGTATTAAAAGTTATAATATCAGTCAGATCTGTAAATTTTTTTGATGGACGGTCCAGATGAGGTTTAGGGATATCATATTATTTAAAAAGGTTAACGTTACTCTTTTATAATTAGATGAGATTTTAAAATATTCCATCATAAAACCTCAAAAACTGTAAAATACTAACTAGTGACAACAACCCACTAGAGTAAACTTCTGTTGTAGTAGTACTCCCCGTCTAGTATCAAGGATTAGATGAAATAAAATTGAATGAGATTAGATCTATAGGATTGGATAGAATTAGATGAGATTTAATAAGTACTTAAACATATTTGATATAGTTGAGATTGGATTAATTTAATATTATAATAAAAATAATAATTAATTAAATATAATATATTTTTCAAATTAATATTAAAAGATTCTACTTTATAAAACTAACTTAAATAAATATATAATTTTAAATATATTTAACATTATAATTATAAATTTATTTATATTTATTAAAAAATATTAAAAAAACATAAAAACAAAAGTTAATATCGCTTTAGTGGAATTTACAAAACCCACCACTATTGGTGGAATATTGCAGGATTTATGATGGAACTCACTTGAACTTGAGAAGGGAAGCTTCCCTTCCCTTATCAGCTCAAACGCTGGCTTTTGTGGGATGACCCATGACCAAACGGTTGAGGGTAACATGTGACTGAGTTCACTCTTTGGGGAGCAGCAACTCGGTACTCGATTCAACAAACATGTTGACTTGGGTATACAAGTGAGCAGGTAAGTGGCGTTCAATTCCTTGAGGCACTCTCCCTCCCATTGTCATTGGCTCGAAAAACTACTTAACACTATAATTAAACAAGGGGATTGGGGACATGTTTATTAATTATAAATCAAAATCATAAGGAATTTAATTCTACTGGAAAGGAAATTAGGAAAAGTTGATTACTTGGGGGAGAGTAGGGGTTCTCTTTTCAAGAAAAATTTAATTCTTGATTTTGTGTGTAATCTATATAATTTAATTTTTGATAATTTTAAGTTAAACACTGGAATTTTTAAATGAGAATTAAGTTTTATTTTTCTTTAAAATAATTTTTAATTGGTAATACGACCTAAAATCAGAGTCATTCATAAGACAAAAGATAAAACCCCGTAGATTTATTGCTTCTTATGTTAAAAGTGTTCTTAAGTGTACTCATATAAGGCCTGAGAAAAATCTACCTTGTTTGAGCATTGAGTACTGGCACCACCAACCACGATAAATTTAATTATGCAACAAGTTTATTATTATTATTATAAGAAAATAAGTAAATATTATTATTATACATTAATATAGTCACCATATTTTCATATTTTGAATAACTGATGTAACAAATATTTTAATCATTTTCGATCATATGAAAATATTGATGATATTTTTATTATCTAAATAAATATTTTTATAATTTAGAGTTCAATATTTTTACTGAAATTAAAAGACGATTTTTTTTACGTGTAATTTCGACTAAAATTTTTACTGATAGTGGCCTTGGAAGATGCCCTTAGTGGGCTTGTTGGTAGGAGGGTGGGCTTGTTGGTAGGAGCCTGAGAGGAGGTTATGAGTCTCCTTCTGTGTAGATTGAGGAGGCATGTTGCCTCTTCTGTTTACGGTGGAGAAGGTGTCGTGCCTCCTCCATTCAATTGAGATGGATGACTCTTATCCCATCGTATGGGCATTCTTAATTTTCAATATAACCCAACCACCTCCACAAGGATCAAAACGACACAACCAAATTTATCAACACTATTAGCACAACCATTCTCCTTTCATTCATCGTTCTTCTCGAAATGACGCCATTATATTTCCAAATCTCCACCAAATCGGCTTCCTCAAAGGTATGTTTCCCTCTCAAACTTGTTGATGCTCCAATTCGCTTACCGTTCAAGTCTTCGTCATTGTTGTCGTTTGCGTAGCATGACTTTGAATTAGAATTGGTTTTAGATTTGGGATTTCAAGTTGTGGTGTTCGTCTAAATTGACAAAGTGGAAGAGGCTTTGAATTTGTAAAGGAAGAGGGGAAAGAGCTAGATATGCACTGGAAGATAGAGGAGGAGCTGGATTTTCGATGGAAGATGAATGAGAAGTTGGATTTTTGATGAAAGATGGAGAAGGACTAGATTTGTGATGGAAGATTGAGGAAGTATCAGATTTGCAATAGAGGAGGAGCAGGCATGATTCACACCTCCTCCTTTTTGTATTTTTTTAAATATAATATAATGTCAATATTAAATTAGAAGTAATACTTTAGTAGTCCTGAGGTGAAAAAGGGGAGAAATTATCAAACATGGAATCTATTTATGAAATTACTCCAACGTGTCTCTCATCTTCTGTTTTCTCTTCCTCCTTCTATAAAAAGAACTACCTCTTCCAAAATACAACACATTGTAGAATATACATACATCCTTGAGTCTGTACAAATATCAGAAACCTCGTTCCCCTCCTAAATCCATACACCATCTTTAAGAAAGACAAGTCCCTTGTCAGAAAGATGGCTGTTCTTATCTTACATTGATCACCACCTGTAAAGGAGTATTTGTAATGACTATTTTACCCCAAATTTCTGGTCCACTGTTATATTTAACTGACATTGAATAAGGGAATCAGGGCCTGCTGTAATTAAAAGGAGGAAAAACTTCATTTTAGTCTCTGAGATTTTGAAAAATATCAAGTTTTAAAAGTTCTTTTGAAAACAACTTTTTTTCATTCCTAATTTTTCAAAAACTCTTCAAAAAGATTCAAAACCATTAGTGAACTGATGATTAACATTAACAAAATGAGTAAAAAAATATTTTTATCCTTGATAGTTGTTAATTTTACGTAAATTATCGGATTATCCTAATAAAATAATAAATTTACAAGTTAAATTATCAAAAATATTTGTTAATTTATATTGTTAAAAATGGTCCAAAGTCACCATTGATCATTAACTGACTAATGATTTGAACTTTTTTAAAGAGTTTTGAGAAAGTTAGAGATGAAAAAAAACTATTTCCAAAAGAATTTTAAAAACTTGATGTTTTTGAAACCTTGATGACAAAAATGAAGTTTTTCCTTAAAAGAATTTGTTGAGTATTAAGTCATATTGGGAAACCTTAGGGTAAGTTATTGCAATTAACCCCTTTATAAAACTATCTTAAATATATTTAATATTATAATCATTAATTTATTTATATTTATTTAAAAATATTTAAAACATAAAAAAAAGTAAAAATTAATATCGATTGAGCGGGATTCGCAAAACCTACCAATATTGGTGGGATAATGCAGGATTTATGGTGAAACCCGCTTGAACTTGAGAAGGAAAGCTTCCCTTTCCTTACCAACCCAATCGTTGGCTTTGGTGGGATGGCCCATGACCAAACTGTTGAGAATAACGCATGACCGTGACTGAGTTCACTCTTTGGGGACTTGACTTAACAAACTTGTTGACTTGGATATCCAGGTGGGCAGGTAAGTGGTGTTCAATTCCCGAGGCACTCTCCCTTCCATTGCCATTGGCTTGAAAAACTACTTCACACTTGGATTAGGGACATATTTATCAATTAGAAATAAAAATTATAAGGAATTTAACTCTACCTACAAGGAAATTAGGAAAAGTTGATTAGTTGGGTAAGAGTAGGGATTTTTTTTTTCAAGGAAAATTTAATTCCAGATTTTGTATGTAATCTACATAATCTAATTTCCAATAACTTTTAGTTAAACACTAGAATTACTAAATGAGAATTAAGGGTTTTTTTTTTTTTTTCTATATAATAATTTTAATTAGTAAGCACGTCCTAAAATAAGAGTGCTTCATAAGACAAAAGATAAAACCCCATAAATTTGTTGCTCCATATGTTAAATGTACTCTTATAAGGCCTAAGAAAAAATGTGCCTTGTTTGAGCATTGATTACAGGCGCCACCAACCACAATAAGTTTAATTATACGGGAGATTAAATTCATTAAAAACTATTCATACCTTTGATAAGGGTGGAATTTGAACATTGACCTCTTAAGATTAAACAAAGTGATCAATCATTCCTAATAAGAGGTGGTGTGCTAAAAGTAAGACAGTTTAATAATAAAGTAGTAAATACTCATTCTATCCTCCCACCAAGTCTAAGAAAGCAAGTAAATATTATTATTATACATTAACATAGTCACAATATTTTCATATTTTGAATAACTGATATAACAAATATTTTAATCATTTTTGATAATTTGAAAATATTGATGATATTTTCTGATGATATTTTCATTATCTCAATCAGTATTCTAACAATTTAAAGTTCAAAATTTTTGCTGAAATTAAAAATTAAATTTTTGCATGTAATTTCGACTAAAATTTTTACTATAGGATCCGGGGCTTTTGTTGATTCAAACCCACCCAACATTAGACAAATGGAAAGCCCATATCAACCCAAAATTGACATTGAAATGGCCCTCTGCAGCCAGAAGGATGAAATTGCGCAATTTGCCCATAACTTTTATTTAAGCATTTTTTTTTAATATCTATGTTTACGACATTTTCCAATTATATATTAAAATAACTGATTGTTTATAAATGCATGGGTGTGATCATTTTATAATAGATATAAATAGACTCTTCCCATGGACTTGGATTATCATGTGTATAAATAATACATTAATGGTACGTTCTTGTTGATTTTATTTGTGTAGTGAGATAATAGACCTTCAAATTATTTTTGCAGTTTTGAGCGTAAAAATTAAAGAAAAAAGGAACCTAAGTTACTATTTTGCATCGGTTTTTGTAACCCTCATGCAAGTGTGGCTTGAGCATACAAATTATAATCTATAAATTTAATTCTGTAAGTTAATAGCAAATGCATTTTTTATTATCAAAATTTTGAATCACATATTTTTTGTTTGGCCTAAAATAGAGAATTATGCAGGATGACTGAACATGGGTGATCATGATGAATGTAGGCAATTGACAATTTGGCATATTATTCGAAATGATTTCTACAAAGAAAGCAAGACAATTGAAGAAGAAAACTTATACATATATATATATAAAATTTGGACCAATGCATTGAACCTAATGAAAATCCACTAGAAACTTAAACACATTGTACAGACGAGATATCAACAAGAAATGATTGAATTTTATGTTGAAGAAACAAAGGTTGCTCTATTTTGACTTTTCACACAAACAACAAAAAATATCAGGACCATGAGTGGCGCCGTGACCAAGGAGCGTGCATTAGAGATGATCAGTTTCAATGGTTAAACTAGTATGAGAAAAATGCTAGTGACTTCAAATATATACAACTGAGATAATACAAATTAAGCTGCATTCTCTTGTTAAACATGGTGAGTCGATGCTTTCAATTGGGTTTGCGTGAAATCTTGATTTATCTCCCAATACAGTGCTGCACGAAAATCATCTTTTGATCACATTCCTTCTCTTCTTTTCTTCTAAATACTTCTTAAACAACAAATCTTGGAATCTACAACCTTCCCCTGTGATAATTTAATGTGAAAATCATCAGATATGATTAACATACGGAGGCATGTAATTAGTATCTTCCTTCTAACATAGCGAATTACTTGAATTGTAGTTCAATTATCAACCAGATGCTTTCAATCACTCAAATATGTTAATTATGGATCAGTGGAGTCATGTCCTCAACCTCTCTTGGCTAAATTTGAAAATTTAACTCCCTCTTAATTGTAATATGATGTCTACTCTACAACTGAATGAGCAAGCTTTGTACTCCGTACAAGCAAATCAACAGCGGAGAAACAGAGAAAAAAAAAACAAACATTGTAAAAAATTACACATATTAAAATTATAAATAATGAAAAATAATTAAATAAGATAATCAAACCCACTTGCTTAGTTTAATGATGAGCACCAACATTTGACATTGATTCTTCGTAGTGTATGCAATTTTGACAGGCATCAATCAATTGAACATGCATCTTCAATGACAAAATCTGTCAAGAATGACAAGAAAGAATGATATAAATGTATTAAGGTCAAAACATAGACTCAATAGCTATCAAATTAAGGTAATAAAAATAATTATGTCATATATGAAACACTTTCCTAGTTAAATATATTAAGATCCACATATATTCTTCTTATTTAAAGTACTTCAAACATGGTAGGTAAACAGATGTTGTCTTGCTTTTCAAAAGATGCAGAATTGCATTGCATTTCAACCAAAAATTTGCAGACCCTGCATTTGAAAAAACAAGATTGGGAGCAAACTAACTATAAACTATAAAACATATACAAAACAAAGATAAACTTTAGTGTTGTCAAATTTTCTGATCAAGCACAATCATTGCAAAGAGAGTAAGGTTTTGCAAAATGACATATGCCGCAATGACATTTCCTCAAGGTAGAAAACCAAGCTAGAAATGATCAAGCTACCCACAATGCTTTTATTCACTAAAGCGACTCAAGAAACTTTATAGAATCCGGATCCAAGTTAGCTATGAAAGCTATATGACCAATTATCTTGTTCTTATTTCACAAATTGACGCCATATATGGATCACCATAGTCATTGTTTCCAATTCAATAGGTGCTAAAAAACAGAATCATAACATTTTCTCAATTTAATATAATATTATGTATTCGATTTTTGTTTGTCGTATTACAAGTATAAGCATCTATTTAACAATAAATGTAGATAAAGAATTCCAACCATGTTCGTGACAACGAATGGGATGGAAACTTTCAGATTTCCAGGCAACTTGCTTATGAATGCTATAGTCATTTGGATTTAGCGCCTATATTTTTTCAATCAACATATGGGCCTATACAGTATATTTAGGTGGCTGATAGCAGACTTGGTAAATGTTTTAGGGACACAATGTTCTTGTTGACATTAATTTATTATAATTTTTTTTTTTTATATTACAATTACAGTTACAACTGTCAGGACTTCCTGGACTAGGATTTTAAGGCACAACTTGAATCTCTACTCCTTAATAGGCCGAAGAGAGCTACTCATATAAAATGAGAAAATTATCTACACATTGGTGAGATTTTGGTAAATTGAACCCAACCTTATGGTGGGTGGACTTAACCTTACCACTGGACTAAGTCGCTTTCCTCAATTTATTATAAAATCTTAATAAAATAAAATTGCAACAATTTGAAATAGGTGCTTGTTGAGGATAAAGTATTGTCCAAGAAATTCCCATGGTAAGAATTTAATTTGATGCAAGAGGAGGAAAGCAAGAAAAGAAGATTCCCATAAGAAAAATTTAAGGCAAGAATTTAATTTGGTACTATTAGGATACAAACATTATTGCTCAGAACTAGCTTAATGCATTGGTGATACTTGCTTCAAAAGGAATATGACAGGCCCGTTCCTATACCTCTATTTCCATACCATCGGTAGGCCACTGGTAACTCCACGGTAATCCTTCAGTGGATATCTAATCTAGCTGAAAGGTTCCTGTGAAGCTAAACCTTTTATTTTTTTTTTTTTTAATATCTATAGCATTTATATATGAATATACAGCACGCACGACTCAACCTGTCTAATCCTGTGTCGCAGTCTCTGCTACGAATACACCAGTCCTTGTACCTATCCCTGGGGAGGTTTTGTTTATAAAAACATGAAATATGATTGAGCTAAACGAGTTCAGTGAGTGTCATAAAACTCTATTATGGTTTCTATTTATAAAATAAACCTCTCTAAAGTTCTTTAAATATATTTATAAATCTTTCTATGCTATGAAAATAAAGTCGGTTTTCTTGAAATTCAATCTTTGAGTTTATATGTTTTAATAAACTTCTATTATAAATATAAATCAAACTTTATAAATCCGATTTCAGAAAACCATTTTGAAATGCTTTTAAATTCTTTGCTGTAAAACATAGTCAATGGAGGCATTAAAACTCTAGGAAAATCTCTGTATAAAAATAGGCTAACCACTGTTAATCTGTATCATATGGTACTCTAGGTACGAGCGGAATGTACCATCACTCAAATCTTCACTGAAATATGAAATTACCTTCGCTTTGGCCTTCTGTCCCATAGGGCGATAACTATAATATACCCTAATTCGTGCATGGACGACATACTAATTGGACTAACTGACTCAGTCCCTCCCGTTATTAGTGACAGACTCTCCTGAAACTGCCATGCACAGATTCGGATACTCTGACTGGAAATCTTTGTAAATCTATGAGAGGGACAACCTTTTTATGTAACGGGTCGGTCCATCCCCACTCTTGGGCCTCGGCCTCGACCTTCATGGATTCGGATGCAATTGCCCGGTTACCCCTCTCTCTTGGGTCTTTCTTGGGCCTCAACCCTTAAGGATTCGGATAACAAGTATTATCTCCTGATCTATCTTTAACTTTATCATGTTCTGGAATACTTATCAGGTGTGCCATAGGTTTATACAACATTCAGTGTTCTAAAAATCGCCAATTTTCGATAATTTTTCGGAGATAAAGCGCTGACCGGCACCCTACTGCTCCAATAAGGACCAAATCGGTGACCTAAATTGGATGACAGAATAATCGTCCAAATTGGCTGGATCGGCCCAAATCGG
Organism: Nephelium lappaceum; assembly: GCA_021234005.1. Lineage (NCBI taxonomy): Eukaryota > Viridiplantae > Streptophyta > Magnoliopsida > Sapindales > Sapindaceae > Nephelium > Nephelium lappaceum. The sequence goes on along the minus strand of CM037997.1, from coordinate 15,449,438 downwards.
CTGAATCGTTTACAACGAAAAAATCAATCTCCATCAACCTAAAAAAAAAAAAATGACAAATTTGAATCTCTAACATCATCATTATAAATCATTAATTATACCCACAAAGATTGAAAAAAAGAAAGGGCAAAATCAACATAAGAAAAAAAATGAAAAATGAACATAACAAAATCAACATAAAAGAAAATGGAAAATCATGGGGTGGGAGAGCAGATGGTAATGGTGTTCGTGGTCGGGTTGCGGCTGAGGTTGACGAAGACGAAGAGCAACGGTTGACGTTGCGACTGACTCGTGGTTTGGTCCGTTTGGAAGAGGGTCGTGACGAGGAGGCCAGAAGGGAGCATCTAGTGGAGGTAGAAGAGGAAGAAACAGTGGAGGAGGAGGTGGTAGTAGATGAAGCCGGCGAAGGAGGAGGGATACGAGACAGAGAGAGAAAATGGTGGCTGCTGACAAAAGAGCAAGAAGTGAGCTGTAGGGTTAGTGTAAGTATATATATATATATATAATGGAAAATTACACAAAGCCCCTCAGATTTGATGAAATTATAATAATAATTATGTTTTGACCCCTAATATTTTATAAAATGTCAATTTATGTTCTCAAATTTCAAAAAATAATAATTTTCCTCCAAAACAGTACTCACCGATTAATCACTGATTAATCACCGAGTAATCGATAAATCGCTAACCGCTGCCTCGTCGGTCGATTAGCGATTAACGATATTTAGAACCTTAACAACATTTCTATTTCAATTACTTTTCATATTTCATATTTTGCATTTCTTTAAAGTTTTAATAAAATCATTTAGGAGGTTCCAATAATTTTATTTACATTAGCAAAAATTATTTCCAAACATTTCAATGAATAATTTTAAACATAAACATAAAATTTAAAATAGATGGAAATATAATAATTCCAAATCGTTTCGGAAGGGACACTCACCTATTTCTTTAACTCGCCTCACTATAGCGCGCAATTTAGACTTTCCTTTGTTTCCCCGTCACCTATATATTTTCGCATTCTACGTTTAGTCAATGTCACAATTACTATAACCAAATATATACTCTACCATTGACACATTAACATGTAAACAACCGTTTAGTTACATGGACGTTCTGAACACTCTTCGTTCAACTCATAATAATTCCAATTATTCGCACATACTTCCTGTTTGAATTTCTTAATATTTAGGCATGTAAAACACATTGAACGAAGCCTAAATTTACACTAACACATTAAATGAAATTTAAATCATTCTCAACCTAGGTTGGCCGAAGGTTGACCACTTCTCACACCATCGATCTCATTTAATTTTTCCTTCATAATTATGCTTAAACACATATATACGAGTGTAAAATCAAGTCAAATTTATAAAACATCACCCTTATGCAATTAAACAAAGTTTGACCGTCAAGTAGCCATTTAACATTCCAATGTATCCCTTTTCAACTTTATATTAATTCCATCACCAACACAAGCCATGAAATAATTCAAAACACCTAAAAATAATTATCTAACACTTTAAACTCAACATAATTGAAACATGGCAACTTGAGGGTCCATATTTTTGCTTCTAATTTCAACATCAAAACTCAATATTTTAACACATTTACACACATGAAAATCATTCAAATTACTCAATCTTAAATTGAACCATTGGAAACCCATCTTAACCATGACTTAGATACAATACCACATCAACACTTCTTCAAGTTTCACACTTGAATTTACACCAAAATTACTTCCAATCTCATGGCAAAACAACTAGTATCCTAACCAACATCAATTTACCCTTAAATCAAAAATTCATTTCCTTTAAAAAAAAAAAATCATTTTCACTAGTATGCTTACCAAGTAATCTTGAACTTCTAGCCTCGTTGTCCCACCAATTTGAAGTCTCAAATCCTTGAAGCCATACACAAAAATCTCATTAAAATCACCTACAACTCAGTAGACAACATCTATCCAAATTTTCACACATAAAAGTCAAGAAAATTTAAACTTTACCACTTGAAAATCACTTGATCTTGTTGGATATCCTTCCTAGACTTGTTTACAACCTTTTCATGGCTTGAAATCCACTCAAAAATGGCTTGAAAAGGATGAAGGACAGCGGTTATGCCCTCTAGTCTGTCTCTGCCGAACACCCCTATAGTTTGCTTCCAAAATCTTCTCAATTCTTCTACCATCTTCCATTTTATATAGCCTTATCATGTCTTGACAATTTGCCTCTCAAGTTTGGGTTATAATTACAAGCATGCCATGAGTTTAATTTACAAGTTTGCTCTCCTTATCTTTACACTTTATGCATTCACAATTTCAATTCCAAATGTGCCCTTGTATAACCTCTAATTATTTCATTTAATCATGCTCTTTCATGAAAGTTTCTTTATCACTAATTTTTGTCATATACTTTAATAAATCATCATATCATAAAAATTTAATCTATTTCATTTTTCCATAAATGAGGGCTTTTTAGTATAATATATTTATAATACTTATACATCTCATTTACAATACTGATTTCGGAAAAAGGATATCACAAATTCTCTCTGCCCCCCTATATAAATTTCATCCTCAAAATTTACAAAACTCTATTTACTGAAAAGGTAGGGATATTTCAGGCTCATCTACTCTTCATGCTCCAATATGGCTTCCTCTACTTCATGATTCCTCCACCTAACCTTTACTAAGGGAATTACTTTACTACTCAGAACATGTTCTCTACGATTTAGGATCTGCATTGGTTCTTGTTCATATGTCAAATTCTCCCTTAGTTCTACTGGTTGATCTTTGAGTATATGGGAGGGATCTGGAATATACTTTCGGAGCATGGATACGTGAAATACCTCATGAATCTTATCTAAGTGTGATGGCAGCTTCAACCTGTAGGCCACTGATGCCAATCTATTTGTGATCTCGTATGGCCCAATCTGAGCACACCTTTCCATGGGGATATATTGAGGAAAGGAATACTTTATCACCAACCTTGAATTCAAGGTCCTTACGACGATTATCTGCATAACTCTTTTGCCTATAGGTCGCTATTTTAAGCCTGTGCCTTATAACTTTGACTTTATCTATAGTAATATGGACGAGCTCGGGACCTATCAATTTCCTCTTACTTACCTCGTCCCAACATACTGGAGTTCTGCACTTTCTTCTGTAGAGTGCTTCGTATGGAGTCATACCAATACTAACCTGATAACTATCATTATAGACGAATTCCACGAGTGGTAGGTGCGTATCCCAACTCATTTTAAATTCTAGGACACATGCTCTAAGCATATCTTCAAGTGTTTGGATTGTTCTTTTTGATTGACCATCTGTCTGGGGATGAAAGGCTGTACTGAAATTTAGCTGAGTACCTAAAGCTTTTTGCAAGATGGGCCAAAACTTTGATGTAAACCTGGGATCACGATTTGAAATAATAGAAGCCGGTGTATCATGGAGTCTGACTATCTCATCTGTGTAAAGCTGCGCTAACTTGTTGAGGGGGTAATCACTTCTAATTGATAGAAAATGAGCGGACTTCGTCAATTTATCAAGTATCACCCATATTGCATCATGCCCCCTCTGAGTGCACGAAAGCCTTACTACAAAGTCCATGATAATCTTCTCTCACTTCCATTTGGGGAGAGGGAGAGCTTGCAACAATCCCGTTGGTTTCTGATATTCTGCCTTCACTTGATGACAGGTGAAGCATCGGGAGATGAATTTTGCTATCTCTTTCTTCATTTGTTCCACCAGTAGTTTTCCTTCAGGGTGTGATACATTTTTGTGCTACCTGGATGCATAGCATATACTGAAGAGGGAGCTTTTTCCATTATTTCCTCTTTTAGATCTTCCACATTCGGTATACATAAGCATTGACCCATCATTATTGTACCATCTTTCCTGATCGTGAAATCTGCTCTTCGATCGTCTTCAATTTTCTTTCTTAGTTTCGCCAACTGAGGATATTGTTTTTACTGTTTCCTTATTCGGTCCACTAAGATGGGGCGGACACAAAAAGTAGCCAATAATGCCCCTAAGTCTACCACAACCAATCTCACTCCGAGAGACCTCAGTTCCACCAGGAGCGGAAGATACACGGCCTTTATCTGTGCTAGAGAACTCATAGGTCTCCTACTTAAAGCATCAGCCACCACATTGGCTTTCTCGGGGTGGTACTCTATCGTGCAGTCGTAGTCTTTAATCAGCTCTAATTACTCTCATATTCAATTCCTTCTGAGTGAGCAAATACTACAGACTCTTATGGTCCGTGAAAATCCGACAAGGGACACCATATAAGTAATGACTCCATATCCTTAATGCAAACACAACTGCTGTCAATTTCACATCATCGGTAGGGTAGTTCTGTTCATGTTTCTTTAATTGTCTAGAAGCATAGGCTATGACTTTACCATTCTACATCAGCACACAACCTAAACCCTATCTCGAGGCATCACTGTATATTGTGAAACCGTCATTCCCCGTTGATAATGTCACTACTGGAGTTGATGTTAATCTTCTCTTTAACTCATCGAAGCTCTGCTGACTGGCATCTGACCATTCAAACTTTTCTTCTTTCCTTGTCAGTCTGGTTAGTGGAATTATTCTAGAAAATTCTTCAAAGAATTTCCTGTAATAGCTTGCCAACCTGAGGAAGCTCTTGACCTCGGTAACATTCGTGGGCAGTCTTCAGTTTGTGATTGTTTCTATTTTCTGGGGATCCACACTTAGTCTTTTAGCTGATATTACATGACCCAAGAAAGCAACTCTGTCTAGCTAAAATTAGCACTTACTAAACTTCGCGTACAACTGGTGCTCGTAGAGTCTGTAACACTATCTTGAGGTGTTCAACATGCTTCTCATGACTGTCTGAATACATTAGGATGTCATCAATGAACACGATTACGAACTTGTCCAGATAGGCTCGGAAGACTCTATCATTAGGTTCATAAATGCAGTTGGAGCATTTGTCAACTCAAAGGGCATGAGTAAGAACTCATAATGCCTACACTGAGTCCTGAAAGCAGTCTTAGGGACATCTTGTAACGACCCGATCCAGCCCCCTCTTGGACCCCGGCCTGAGCCCAAAGGGATTTGGCTGCGATCGGACCGGCCACCCCATCGTGAGCCTTCTCCTCGGCCTCGGCCCACATGGATTTGGTGGCAGGTACTGTACAGTCCCCTTGCCTGCTTTTCTCGCCTCCCTCGCCACTCGAACCCATGACCCACAGGGTTATAGTCAATTGGGAAGCATGGCGAGTACCAACTGAACTACTAGCTCAGTTGGTACTCGCCATGCTTCCCAATTGACTATAACCCTGTGGGTCATGGGTTCGAGTGGCGGGGGAGGCGAGAAAAGCAAGCAAGGGGACTGTACAGTACCTGCCACCAAATCCATGTGGGCCGAGGCCGAGGGGAAGGCCCACGATGGGGTGGCCGGTCCGATCGCAGCCAAATCCCTTTGGGCTCAGGCCGGGGTCCAAGAGGGGGCTGGATCGGGTCGTTACACATCTTCACTACGAACTTGCAACTGATGATAGCCCAATCTCAGGTCAATCTTTGAATAAACTCTGGATCCCTGTAATTGATCAAATAGATCATCAATCCGCGGGAGCGGATACTGATTTCGTATCGTTACTTTATTCAGCTGTCTATAGTCAATACATAATCTTAAGCTCTCATTTTTTTTCTTCATAAATAATACTAGAGCCCTCTATGGTGCGTGACTGGGTCTTACGAAACCCATTTCCAACAACTCTTTTATCTATACCTTCAACTCTTTCAACTCTATTGGAGCCATCTTATAAGGAGTGATTGAGATTGGCTCAGTTCCTGGAATTAAATCTATCTCCAATTCTATCTCCCTATCAAGTGGTAAACTTCGAAGATCCTCTGAGAATACATCTGGGAACTCTCTGACCACCAAAATATCTTCAAGACGAACTTTATCCTTTTTCTTCTCAACCATATATGCTAGGTACCTTTGATATCCCTTACGAAGCATTTTACTAGCTGCTATGGCGGTGATCATACTGGGGCAATTGCTTTCCATATCCCTTGGAATACTACCTCTGGTTCCCCGATGTTTGGATAATCAATCCATCCCTAAGATCACATCAAAATCTCGAATATCCAATACGATTAGGTTCGCTAGAAATTTTTTGCCTTCTATCGCAATCTTGCTATCCATCACTATCTTCTCAGCCAATAACGAGTCTCCAGCTGGGATAGAAACTATGAAACCACCCTCTAAAGGTTGTACTTTCGTGTTAGCCTTCGTCGAAAAGCGTACAGACATAAAAGAATGTGTGGCTCCGGGATCTACCAGTGCATATGCATCATGATCAAAAACAGAAATAATACCAATAACGACTTTTGGAGTGGCGTTCGCCTCCTGTGGGTTGCAATGAATACTTGGGTCTGGGCGCGTGGTCTACCGTGCTGACTTTCAGAAGGTACTCTTCTACTCCCTGAACTTCTAGCTGGTGCCGTGCTACTCTATCCTCTCTTCTAGGAGCCTTTACCTCTCTATCTCTGGCCGACACTAGGCTATGGGGGAGCTGATGCTCATGAGGAAATGCCCTCTAAACTAGCTGCGGGGGCTAACTGTGGGCACTCTTTCGCATAATGGCTATCCTGCCCACAACGATAACATACATCTCTGCCTATCCGACATTGGCCCGTGTGTCTCCTCCCATAAGTTCTACGCTTTGGTAATGTACTAGTACTCCTCGTGATGTGGGAACCTCCAGACGTTCAGGGGACCTAACCGATCCCTGACTGGATGATGCTTTCTTGCTCATCATCCTGCCACCACTCCATCATATTCTTAGGTAGAGTTCTGAAAGGAACGAAAGTAATAAGATCATCACAAACTATATTTGAAAAAACTTACTTGAGAGACAAGAAGTTTAATGTGCCTTTAGGACCCAACACCTCACTTTGTGATAATAAATCTGACAATGATTGAATATCATTTCAAAAATTCAGAACAAAATTAAGATTATGATAGGAAAAGAAGTATATATATATCTCCTTGTGATAGATAAACTCAAGTCCACTTGCCTAGTTTATCATTTCATACAAAATGACTCGAAGTTGATTCTTTCAGCTATACGAGATAATAGTATTCAAGTTATTGAAAACCATCAATTATTCAACGACAAAATGAGTTGAGGACACTGAAATATTCAAGTGAAGAAATAAATTCAATTAGCTTTCAAATATTCATATATTAAAATTTAAATGGAAACAAACTAATAAGATCATCACACATCGTATCTAAAAAGACTACCTTGATGTAACTTTATTCATTTCAACAAGTATACTAATGCTACTTTTTTATTCTAATCTAGTCGTAGGATAGCATTCCAACTAAATGACGGTCCACTTACCCAGCACTGAAAATACAATACCCAATCAAAGATAGAGTAAGAAAATCTATATTCTAAAATTAGGAGGTAAAATTAAGTAATAATCACATAATTTAGTGACTTCAAACATTCAAATCAAGCCTAGTAGTTACAAAAACAGCAAAGCTGTGTAAAAGGGTGTATGCCTGCAGAACTTTTTGCTTGTATCCTTGAGGGAAAAACCAGATGACCTGGAAAAATCTTCTTGACTACTCCAGCTGCCATGAACCACAAAACCAATGTGAACTTAAATTGAAAAAATATAGGTCATGGATAGAAGATCAGATAAGATGGAAATATACCAATTACCTAGTTCTTATTGAAGGGAATAATCCCTTGCACTATGCATTTGATCGTAAACTCCTCACCGTCTATAATACTTGTCCTGCTCTTTACTCTCTTGTATTCAACAAACCACCAAAGCCAATTTGATAAGAAATTCATGTGCTTTTTATTTTTTGAAGAAAATATAATTTAAAATTGATCCATTTGACATGGTTCTTGTTCTATACAGATAAAATATAGACTATAGGGAAGAAAACAATGACACACCAAGGTTATACATGAAAGTTATCATAATCAAGAAGCTTTGTACAGAAAAATAAGAAAAAAGAAAAAGAAAACAGTAAGACAAGATTGAAAAATAAAAGGAGACAACAGGACAGATTGTGAAAGATTTTAATAATCAAGGCATACCTTATAACATCATATTTAATAAGATACCTCATTCCACCTACTTAGCTAGTGTCATTGTCTTTGATTCTTTTAAGAACAAAGTGTATTAAACTTCAATGAAAAGATCGTAAGCAGTCACACAATCTTAGTAAGAGACCTGAGAGTAAAGAAGGTGATTTGGAACATGGCTGCATTAAAATTAAAAATAGTTACTACTCTACAGCATCTTTGTAATACCTTTGAGGGAAGTTCACTCTGATGCCACTCAGAAATATCTGTGCTGAGCCAGTGTATACCAAGGGAGGACTAGCATCAATAACCTCGGAACAAGCAATAACGCTTCTGTGTTCTCATGCTTGAATTCAATCCAACCATACTTTTTGCTGTTCTGCCTTTTGCGGGAATATCATAGTGAAACTATGATCAATTTGAAGGACAACAAATGTTCCCCCAACATTAGCCAGATTCTTTTTTCTTCCATCCTAAGGGCACATCTTGCGCTATTCACTTGACAAATATGGATTCCTTAAAGGATCCAACTCATTTACCTAAAGTTTAAGATCAGTACTTTTAAAATTGATAATCTTTCTATTGCTTCTTCCAATGCTACAAAACACCAAGCACAAATAAAGTTACAAGCATCCAAAATCCATACATGAAATTTTCAAAAATAAACAAGGCATCCCATTGTTTCTAACCTTTCTTCACATGCATCTGGGCATGACACCTAAAACTGTGGTTCTTCATTGCAAATAATGTCCAATGATAAGAACACAAAAGCTTTGCATAGAAAAGTAAAAAAACAAAAAGAATTAGGAAAAAAACACTAAAAAATAACATATCTTAATATGCTTCGAGGCAGAAAATTATACAAATAGGATACTTAATAACAGTCACTTACCTAGTTTAATAGCACATGCCATTACTGAATATTGATCCTTCAAGGTAATACAAGACATTTTAGTTCACTAGAATATTGTTGTCAGAGTCTTTTGATCAGCATTACTCTGAAAATATAACATCTAACTCTTTAATAATCTTGAAGGAGAATTTAAAAGAACATAAAGCAATAATATCAGCATACAATGTATCTGATGGAATTACTTGACCTTTCTTTCTTTTTTTTTTTTTTCCTCCTTCAACCGTCATAATCGTTCCGTACCTCATCCCTTGAAGATCCAGTAATTGAGTATAACCAAACAAACTTTCTAATTTTTCCATCAATGTAAATGTCCACAATCTATGACATATTCCAAGGAAAATATTTGTAAGCAAAGAACCTAATGGGATCATGGCCTGCAACTTATACCCTGCATTGAAAACAGGATTTTGTTATACCATAACCTGATGGAAGTTCATGTCAATGCCACAGAAAACGGGATCTGTGCTGAGCCAGTATCTGCTAGAATGAACAACCTCGGAACAGGACAAGCCTCATTTGGCCTCTCATGTTAGAATGCATGGAAGCATACCGATTGGACTCCGTTTCTTCTGATACCGTCATAATGAAATTATTGATTGTGCAGTCTTCTTGTTTCATTCTTCATTTGAAAATATCCTAGCCGGTTCACCTATCAAGCTATGAAATTGGAATCCCTTGAAAAAGGAAACTAACTTCTGTTGTACTTCTTGTACCTAAAAGTTTAAGATCAATTGTCTTAACAATGAAAGTCTAGGAAAGTCCATGTCAATGTCACTAAGAACAGATTTGTGCCAAGTCAGCATCTCATGTTAAAAGAGGAAGACTTGGTGTGCTACAAGTGAGCATGAACAATCCTGGAATAGGAAAATCCTCTTCAGTGCTCCTAACCTCATGAAATATTAAGTAATACACAAACCTGGCAACTTACAAACACATACAATGCAAAACATTAATAAGTATATGTCATCAACTCAAAATACCCAATTAAAATAATAGCGCATTCTTCCTTACCTTCATTCTCAATGCTTTTTGGCACCTCAATTTGATTTTCCTTAAAAGGTGGTTGTATTGAAAATCGAAAGGCTTTTAAAGACATCAACAAAAATGGAGCCCCTTAAAAGATGCAACTATTTTAAGGACATTTTTAAAAATGATCATCTTTCTCTTTCTTCTTCCTGCAAAACACGAAGCACAAATAAATTTAAGATCAATATTTTTAACAATATGATCATCTTTATCTAAATATGCTTTGAGCCAGAAAATCATATAAAAAGGAAACTTACAGCCCACTTACCTAGTTAATAGCACATGCCAAATCTTGATTCTTCAAGGTAATACAAGACATTTTACTCCCCTAAAATATTGTTATCAGAGTCTTTTGATTAGCATAAATCTGGAAATACAGCACCGAATACCTTATCTTATGGAGAATCTGAAAAAACACAAAGCAGCAATCAGCATACATCATAAATGATGGAAATACCTGATAGTTCTTTTTTATCTATTTCAACGATCATAATCAATGTATTCCTCACCTCTTAAAGATCCATAATTGATTCTAGTTAAAAGAACTTCTTGATTTTCCATCCACGTAATATCCTTTCTTCTGAATTTTGATGCATACCCCACTCTTCTATCTCATGCATATCCACAAACCACCAAAGTCACTTTGACAAGAAATATACATGCTAGCTTTTCAAATCAAATATCGACCTATATGGCATTAAATTTTGATAATAAGCAAATATGTGTGAATTGATGCAAAATATCAAAAAACATTGGGCCAATCATGTACCAAAATCAAACATGAACCAAAGATAAACATGGTTTACTGACAAATGGACATACTAAACCATGTTCTTACTTCAAATAGTTGTGAATATAACATTAAAATTAAGCTTCCAAATATATATTTAATTAAGTCCCAGTTTACAATAAATTTAATTTGGCTTCATGTATAGATATCAATAAATTTCAAAACAATAACAATGTACTAAAAGATGGAACAGCAAATACCTGCAGTTTGATGTTTGTTGCAGCCACTGGGAAGTTCAATGGCAATCTCTTTGCTCATACACAAACAATAACAATGGCATGCTATGCTTATGCCTGAAAGTTATCAAAATTAAGAAGCTTTGAATAGAAAAGTCAAAAGAAAACACAAAAGAAGAGGATAACAAAAACGAAGGAAATTTGAAATATATTTGAGTAATCAAGTCATACTACTGATTAGAATGGATCTGTGCTGAACCAGTGTCTGTTGAAACTCTCCCTCTTCTTGCCTCTTACATTTAGATACATGGAAGTCTGCCTCTTTTATAATACCTATTGAAACTCTACCTCCTCTAGTCACATAAGAATGGAAATATTGATTGAGAAATCTTCATATTTCATTCTTCCTCTGGACGTGTCCTGGCCTATTCACCTATCAAGCTCTGAAATTGGAGTCCCTTGAGAAAGGCAATTCACTGCTGTTGCATTCCTGCACCCAAAAGTTTAAGACTAATACTTTTAACAATGAACATCTTCTTCTTGCCTCTTCTTATGCAGCAAAACACCAAGTACAGACAAAGACAAGAAATTTAAATGTCTTCCAAACCCACTATACCTCTCCTTCTGTTATATAAACTTGACAATATGCAAATTAATATTGCACAGTTTCAAAACATTAAGAAGTATGCATCATCAACTAAAAGTACCCATTAACAAATTGAAAGAGCATTGTTCCTAACCTTTCTTCTCAATGCATCAGGGCATGACAATTTAATTCCCTGACAAATTCATTCTCCAATGTAATTTAAAGTGATGGATGAGAACATAGAAACTTTGTACGGATTATTAAATGGGTTGTGCAGACCAGATTTCTAACAATTTTACATATACTTTCTGCTGAAGCCAGCGACTGCAAGTATATTAGTATTAATCAAATACTTTCTTTTTTTTTAAGAAAATATTAATAAAATACTTATGACCAGTAAATCAATATAAAGAAACTTAAAGATTCCAACAAATATAACAAACTGTTGAAAGAAAAAACAATGATCGTAAAAGAGGTGGAGAATTTAATACCTGGAGTTGAATACATGTTTGTCCCATCCCTTGGAGAGTTCAAGGGCTACCTCTTTTCACATAATCTCCATCAATCCTAATATTAGGGATGTGAGAGATGTCAGACTAGTGGTCTCCTACCCCCTTTCCATAGCGAGCTCTTATCATAGGACACCCAGTTATACTCAAAGCTTGTGGTGGTGCTTGAAGAACCTGCTTTGGCAAAGCCTTCAATCTAGGGCATTTTTGAATTGCCAAGGTATGAAGAGATGGCATGATTGTTATATTATGATGTTCAATTCCAAAATCCCACTCTTCCCATTCATCCATGTTCCAAAACTAGAGATATTTCAATTTGGGGAAAATAGTAACTGATAAAGATGAAATATAGTCACCACTTTCTAATCCCAAAAGTTCATTACCCACTCTTTTTACTCTCTTCATCCTTTCTATACGAAGTGTTTCAAGGGATGGCAATTTTCCCAGTGGAGGAAGTTGCTCACAGTTGATCCATTCTATTAGACTTAATCCTCTCAAATTGGTAAAAGATTCCATCCAATTTGGTAACATTGCTTTGCTTCCGTACTTTGATATTTCTAAACGTTGTAAGTTTGGAGGGGGTTGTAAAGCTTCAAGAATTGCTTCATTGTTCATCGAACGTAATCCACGAAACCCTAATTTCAATTTCCAGATGTTTTTCTTATTTGCAAGTTGTATTCTCTTAGCCTCGCTTACATTTGTCAAATTTCCCAAACCTTCTATACCAAAAGCTCCTCTAAGGTGGTAAAATTTATTCAAGCATTCAAGTGAACATGCTTTGCTACCAAAACCACCCTCACTCACATGGAATTCATTTAATGTATGAAGACATGTTAGTTTCTCAATTCCTTTTGGCATGTATTAAAGAGAATAAGTTCGTTGATTTTTTAAATGTCTTAGATTGATCAACTTCTCCATCCCTTAAGGTAGTTCCTTAAGTTTGTCACACCAAGTAACTTCTAAGGTTTGTAAATTATATAATTCACATAATGTTTCTAGTAACATTTCTAATCCCGAATTATAACTTAAGTAAAGGTTCCTCAAAAGTATTAGTTTCCCTATCTCTTTAGGAATTTTTTCTAACATTATTGGATATATATAATACCTACCAATCATTACTTCTTCCTTGGTAGTACCACTCAATGTCAATGCTCTTAAGCATGTATTTTGAGCCAATAACTTTAGCAAGACTCCATCAATTGAATACGTGCCTGAATCAAATTTAATCAACAGACTCCATAATTTTTTTATATTACAAATGGAGATAGGAAATGAACTATTTCCGTCAACCATTAACATTAAATTTTGAGCTTCTCGAATGAAATGTCAATGCTTGATTGTCCAAAATCTTTGTCCATTGCAAAACTGTCATTATTGGTAAGAAATTGAGCAAAGTCATGCACTATATCATGCATCTTACATCCTACAATGTCACCAATATTATCTTTTATGAACTGTTGAAAAAAGGAACGTGCAGCTAGACTACTAAAATAATCCTCACCTATCATCTCCATCTCCTTACTGTTTCTTGCTAATTTTAGATAACCTTTAGCCATCCACAAATTAATCAACTCATCTTTATCCAATTGGTAGTCCTTTGGAAAAGTGGCACAATATAAGAAACATCTTTTAACCATTGGAGGCAAATCATTATAACTTAATAATAGAGGAGCAATAACATCCTTCTCAAACTCTTCAAGTACCCACATCTCACTATCTACGATAATTTCCCATTCATTTCTAGTTCTTTTAAAGCGCAAAAGACTCCCTATAGTCTTTGCTGCAAGTGGCAAGCCCTTGCACTTGCTCACAATTTCCTTCCTAACACCTTCTAGTTCACTACACTCCTTATGAGACCTATCGTGAAATGCGAAGTGCTTGAACAATGACCAGCTCTCATTTTCAGACAATTCCTTGATGGGAATAATAATCGATTTCAACATAAAAGCAACAGTCTCCTTACGTGTAGTGATTACAATCTTACTTCCATTGAGACAATTCTTAAGGCAATTGTACAATGGTTCCCAATCTTTATAGTCTTCAGTCCACACATCATCTAATATAAGAAGAAATTTTTTTCTTATAATAGATTGATGAATATTTTCTAGAATAGTTTGCAATGTGGTTGAAGTAGAGCTTTGACCTTCTAGACCTTCAAGTATTGCACTAGCAACCCGTAACTTATCAAACGGGTTTGAGACATAAACCCATATTCTTTGTTCAAAGCTGTTTTTCACTTCATTATTATTGTATGCAAGTTGAGCAAGAGTTGTTTTTCCTATTCCTCCCATCCCTACAATTGAGATGATATGGAGGCATTCTTGCTCATCACTACTCTCACACAACAACTTGCTCATTAATTCATTCTTCTCCTTATCTCAACCACATATTAAATTCTCATCAATGAAAGAGGTGGTTTCTACTCCCCGAGATTGCTCACCACTTGTAATTGTATTAAAAGAATACCTATCTTTTTCTTTAGCAATATCATCTAGCCTCTCGGTGACTTCTTTTATTTTAAGAGCTATGACACGGTGAAAAACAACTTGCTTACACCAAAAGCAAGGAGAGAGAAAGAAGGAACATACCTTCTTCTTAAGAGAAAAAGCATTTTCAGCTCTCTCAATTTGCAGTTTCAGCTTGGAAGTCTTCCACTTATCCAACACGTTTTCTGCATCATAGGATACAGCTTTGAGCTTATCTAGCCAGCGTCTGACAGTTGCCTCCTTCACTTGCCTTAGCTCTGCATCAACGAGCACAGCTTGAATGGCTTGGAAGTTGCTAGTCATCCTTTCCACTTCTTTGCTGACACCACGCACGAGTGTAACTTCTTCTCGAACCTGTTGATGAGTGATTGAAGCCAATTGTTCCAGGACAACGGAAACAATTGCATCGGCCATGGTTGAGAGATGGTGGTTTGAATGATAATTACGATAGCAGAAACTGAGTTTTTGGATGTGAAAATGCTGGCATGTGCTGCTTGTTTTTATACTGGGGAAAAGTGAGAACTTGCTATGTTCAATGAACTTTCTAATTTACTGGGAAAAAAAGTGAATTATTTAATATTCCTAAAAAAAGGGGAAACTTCATTTTAGTCCCTAAGGTTTCGCGAAATATCAAAATTTTAAGCATCTATTGGAAACAGCTCTTTTAATCCTAACTTTTCCAAAACTCTTCAAAATAGTCCAAATCGTCAGTCAACTAATGGTCAAACCAAACAGAAAAATTCAAAAGACTTAATTACCCTCATCACTTAAAATAACTGTTTTGCCCCTAATGAAATAAAAATATTATATATTTTTCATCCAATAAAAAGTCAACATGTGTATATAATTATTTTTTTTAAATATAATTATTTTTTTAATTTAAAAAAAAACAAACGGCAGAAAAATAATATTGTCTTTTTATTATCTCTTCCCTGAGATTGCAAGAAAAAAAAAAAATGAAATGACAAGGGCAACCAACCAGATCGTTGTCAACGATCTGGTGCGATGAACCAGATCGTCGCCCGACGATCTGGTTGTCGAACCAGATCGTCGCACCACTCGTCGATCTGGTTCGATAACCAGATCGACGCTTGTCGATCTGGTTGTCGAACCAGATCGTCGGCCAAGTGCGACGATCTGGTTCGACGAACCAAATCGACGCCCGTCGATCGATCTGGTTCGTCGCACCAGATCGACGGGCGTCGATCTGGTTCGTTGCACCAGATCAACGCTCGTCGATCTGGTTGGCACCGATCTGGTGACGATCTGGTTCGCACCAGATCGTCGATCAGATGGTGCCAACCAGATTGACGATCTGGTTCAAAGCAGATCGACGAACCAGATTGTTTGGATTTTTGGGTGTGATTGTATGATGGTTGTTATTTTTTTTTTGGTTGTTTTGGTGATGAAGAAGAGTTTTTGTTTGTGTTGATAATGATGATTTAGGACTGGATTTGTGTAGATGATGGAGATTGATGATGAATGTTGATTTTGTTAGTGAAGAAAATGAATTATTTTTATTTTTTTAAAAAAAATTAAGTTATTTATTAAAATCTTTTTATTTATCAATTTTTTTTTAAATATTTTAAAATCATACTCGTTCACGTGTCAAACCCTTAACATTTCATACGAAAAGACTATTTTGCCCTTTTGATCCAAACTATCTGTCACTGTTGACTGTTAGTTGACTGACGGTTTGGATTATTTTGAAGAGTTTTGGAAAAGTTAGGGATTAAAAAAGCAGTTTTCAATAGATGCTTAAAATTTTGATATTTCGCGAAACCTTAGGGACTAAAATGAAGTTTCCCCCCAAAAAAAAAATAAAAAACTGAAGACACTGTGCTTTGTTTTTTATATTTGTGAATATTGATTATATTCTTTTAATTCAATTTCATTTATGAAGCAAAAAACTTTTAAGGAATGTTCGATTCATCAATTTTGTTTCTAGGAAATATTTATTAAAAATATAAAAATATATTCAAATTAAAACAATGATTATTTTAATATGTAAAGATACATTTGGTATTGTTTGTTATAAGTAATTTTGTAAATTGAACCAAATATGTATGTACTTAATATTGTATATAAAATTGATGATATATTTTGTCATTTATTTAAAATATATTTTAAGAATAATAGAAAGTCTTATTAGCGCGTCCCATAACAATGATGCAGCACTTCTTCCATTTTGTAAAAGGCAGGAAGTGAAATCGGTAACTTTTTCCACCATTCTCACTTAACTTTGTGATAAATATTATTTAATTTATAATCAAGCTTGAATATCACCTAAAATAAAAAGTATCAATTTACCATCTAACCAATTGATTGAGTTTTAATATCACATAAAAATAAAAAATATCAATTATACCCTTAATATATAAGATAAAATAAGTTTAAATTCGTTTTTAAAATTATATTTTTAAAAAATAAATATACTTTAAAAATATATCTTTAAAAATATAATGTATTCAATGAGATTTCTTAAAAGTTATTGAAAAAATAGAAATTATATAAATGTGTTTAGCATTGTTTTTTAAATTGAGCAAATAGAGGTTTAAATAAAAAAATTAATGATTTATTTTAAAAACACATTTTGGAAGTTGTGAAAAATATTAAAGAAAAAGTTGATTTTCATTTTTTAATTATAATTTTTAAAAGATATTTTCTATTTTTAAAGACATATTTTACAAAACAAACAATCAAATACTTTATTCTCACTTTTAATTTTTGAAAATAAAAAATTATCTTAAAAATTATATCCAAACATCATCAGAATTTCTCTTCTGTATTTTTTTCTCTTTTATTTTTGTTGAAAAATATATCCATTTTTATGAATCATTTTAATTGAATTTTTTATTTAGATTTTGAAATATTAAGGTAGATCTAAATTTTTCAGTTTGCGATCATTGAATTAATAATTTTTTTTTTTGGGTCAAAATGGTGATGGGATGAATGAAAAATTGGACTTCAAAGTGCATCAAGAAAGATGAGAGTGCACAGATAATATCCCTTGCGTGCAGGGGGGATTCCAATTTTACATGTACTATCTGCTCTGAAATTCCAACCTTCGACGTACTTATCTATTGAAAATCCCCATCACCCTGAATCACGCATCCTCCTTATCACCACACAATCACCATTAACACCCATCAACACTAAAAACATTCATCAATCCACAATTATCATCATCAAACCATTATCATCACCAAAAACATTTAAACAAATCATCTGGGTTCCTTCGAACCTAGATTTGGGTTCCATTCGAACCCAGAGAAGAAGAAGAGCAGAAAAAGAAGAAGAAGAAGAAGAAGACGAGCAGAAGAAAAAGAAGAGGAGCAAAAGCAGAAGAAGAAGAAGAAGAAGAGCAAAAGAAGACTGATAGCCACCATTGAGATTTTGCGATGACCGAAAGCAACCGTAGAGATTTTGCGCCGACCGACAGCCACTATCGAGATTTTGCGATGACTGATAGCCACCATCGAGAAGAAGCGATGAGCAGCAATGACCGGTCAGTAAAAGCAAATAGTAACAACGACCGGCCAGGAGAAGCGACGAGCAGCAGCCATCGGAGACTTAAGCAAGTCGATGGCACAAGCAAAAAGAAAGAACAAGAGAGAAAAAGAGAGAGAAGACATAACCAGAAGAAGAATCAAGAAAATGGGCGTGGAAAGAAGAAGAAGGAGGAACAAGAAAGAGAATGGAAAAGTGAAAATGACCTATATGCCCTTATCACGTTAACATCTTCATTTAACTAACGAAAGTCAACACAGTCAAGGGTACGTAAGTATTATTTTAGTTAAACTCGCATCATGGCTGTTATAATGTGTTAGGTCCGACTACTTTAGTGTAATTTGCCCTAAATATAAATCTATAATGGAGGACTACTTTTTCTTTGTATTATTGTTTTTCTCATTAATCTATACCACCTTTATAAAGAGACAAATACCGTGTAAAGTTTAGTCATTAATATTAATGGTTTAGGAAAAATCTTCAATGTGTACCTTTCACTACTATTTCAGCTTGTAATATAGTTTGAAAATAAATAATATTTAATTTCATGATATAGAATGTGTAATGAATAGAATGTAATCATGTATACTGTATGTACGTGAAGGATACCAAAATTTCTAGCGAGATCATTTGATAATAAGAAAATAGGAAACAAATCTATATTATTAAAAATGAAAAGACTGGAGAGTTGAGACAGTCCGTAGTGGAATAAAGCTAGAGAGAGAGAAAGAGAGAGCTAGGTTGGTTAGGTTTTACACACAACATGAAGTGTGAAAATCTCTTAAAAAGTGTATTTGCGTATCATTGTGGGTTGGTCCCGGTTGGTTTGATTTTCGAGATAAAAAAAACTGTGAACAAGTATCATGTAATTCACAGATGCCCATCGATTGGTTCGGTTCGACTTGGCCAAAATCGAATCGAACCGAACCGTACCCACCACTACTAACATGATATCCCTAAACCTCATCTGGACCGTCCATTGAAGGAATTCACAGATTTGATGGGTACTATAAACTTTTAATACATTTTGCTGACTTGTTACATGGCACTTGTTTATAGTTTTTTTTATCTCGAAAATCAAACCAACCGAAAAAACTTAACCAAATCGAAAATTTTCGGTTTTATTTTTTTTGAATCGAACCGAACCGAACAAACCACTTGAATCGAACTGAACCGAGCCGATTTCATTCAATTCGATTCATTCGATTTTGGGTCTGTAATTTTGGGCCTCTAGTTGGTTTTGGGCTCAGTATATTATATAAATTGCAATTTAAACAATTCAAAAGTAACAACTCTCAATTCAAAAGTAACGGCCTTGAACATAAAAAATAATTGGCAAAACTAAAAACAATTCAAAACAACACCAAAAATATTTTCAAAACAGCACCTAATTAAAACATAGAATAGAATAGGCCAAAAAGTGTGTCACAATGAGAAAAAATGAAAAACTACCCTTATATACCCCTTTTTTTTTTTAATTCGGTTTGGTTCGGTTTTCACTCAAAAAAACCGAACCGAACCGAAAATTTTTATTTTTATTTTTTTTTAAATTACAACCGAAGCAAACCGAAAAACCAAAAAAAAAAATGATTTTTCAATTTGTTTTGGTTCGGACTGGTCCGGTTTTTTTGCCCACCCCTACATGTCAGTTTAAATGAAAAAAACCAATGTGGAGATAGCATTATATTTTCTTTTTTTTTTTTTTTTTTTCTATGGGAAGTGGAGAGAGAGAGAATTGAATTGAGATGATGAGAGGAAATGAAGATACAATACAATGCAACTTTATGGCAGGTAAAAGGGCACACTTGTGGCTGCTAGGTGTTATTCATTGCTTTGAGAAATCAAATGATGTAGGGGTAGTTTGGTAATTAGAGTGTGCTATGATGGGGATTTGGACGAGGTGATTGACAAATAGATGGTGGTGGAGGTGGCAGGATTACATTCGCATGTTATGGGGGTAGCACAACAAACTCAAAAATAGTACTGTAAGAGTATTATTTTATAATGAATTATTCTAAACTTTTTAAATTATTTATCTAAATTTATTTTCAAATAATATAATATATAATATTTATGTAAATCATAAAATAATATGAGTTAAATCTTATTTCTCATACTATTTGAATATAATTTTAAACAAAAATTGAGAAAATTAATATTACTCTTTTATAATTAGATGAGATTTTCAAATATTCAATCATAAAACCTTCAAAAATTGTAAAATACTAACTCGTGACAACAATCTACTAAAGTAAACTTCTGTTGTAGTAATACTATCGTTTAATGAAATAAAATTGAATGAGATCGAATAGATAGGTTTAGATAGAATTAGATGAGATTTAATAAGTACTGCGATATGTTTAGTATAGTTAGGATTAAATTAATTTAATATTAAATTAAATTTATTTTTAAATATATTTAATGTAAATAATAAATAATAAAAACAGAAATTGATTAAATATAATATATTTTCTACATTAATATTAAAAGATTCTATTTTATAAAACTATCTTAATAGTAAAATTAATATTGGTGGAATATTGCAGGATTTATGGTGGAACCCACTTGAACTTGAGAAGGGAAGCTTCCCTTCCCGTTCTAGCTCAAAGGCTAGCTTTAGGGGTGGCAATCCGGGTTGACAGGTCGGGTTGGACACGATACGAATACGACATGATAATTTTTAACACGACCCGAACACGACACGATAATAAACAGGTCAACACGAAAACGACACAATTAACCCGTTTATTAACGGGTCGTTTAATTGACCCGTTAAGCTGACCTGTTTATGAATTTAATCATATTTAATATATTTAAATTTTAATTCACATCTAATAAAAAATAACATTAAAATACTCAAATACAATCCAAAACCTAAAAATATAATTATCCATATTTCAAAAAATATATATATAATCATCCACAAATACAATCCAAAACCTAAAAATACAATCATCTACAAATTACAAATACAATCCAAAATAATCCAAAACATCCACAAATTACAAATACAATCCAAAATAATCCAAAACATAAAAATACAGTCATCCACAATTACAAATACAATCCAAAACATAAAAATACAATCATCCACAAATACAATCCAAAACAAAAAAAATACAAACATCCACACAAATGAATATAAAGTTCTTAATATTAAAAAAACAATATTAAAAATATATCAGTGTGACGGCGAGAGAATGTTGGATGGTGGAGATGACACGACGCGGCGGAACGATGCTGTAGCAGATGCGTTGTAGCGTAAGCTTTGCGTTCGCGGAGGAGACGACAGTGCAGTGTTGCGACGACCGACGACGCTGTAGCAGATGCACTGCGACGACGCTGTGCGGGACAGCGAGAGAAGACCCTGGACGACGGAGGCGACACAACGCGACAGGTGAGAACGCGCTACGATAGTGCAGTGTTACGATGACCGACGACGCTGTAGCAGATGGCCAGATGCACTACGACGATGCTATGCAGGATGGCGAGAGAAGATGCTAGACGACGAAGGCGACACGGCACGGCGACAAATCGGCGTGTGTGGAGGGACAGGACGGTGGACCATGGTGATTGGTGCGGCTGCTGCTCAAGCTTGGGTTGGGTGGTGTCGGCTGAGAGAAAAGGAAAGAGTTGATAAATAAATGGTAGGGTTGTGTGGAAAGGATATATATATATATATATATATATATTATCAGTAAAATTACATAAAGACCCCTCTAATGTAAAATTATCATTTTACCCTCATTAACGGGTCAGCCCGTAACACGATAAAAGAAACACGAACCTGATACGATTATTAAACCGTTTAAACAGGTTGACCCGTTAATTTACCTAACCCGTTAATGCTCAACCCTAACCCATAATTATCGTGTCGGATTCGTGTCGACCTGTTGTGTCGGGTTCCAAATTGCCACCCCTAGCTGGCTTTTATGGGATGGCTCATGACCAGACTATTGGGGGTAACACGTGATTGAGTTTACTCTTTGGGGACCAGAAACTCGGTACTTGACTCAACAAAGTTGACTTTAGATCGAAGTGGGCAGGTAAGTGGCATTCAATTTCATTGGCTCGAAAAACTACTTAACACTATAATTAAATAAGGGGATTAGAGACATGATTATTAATTAGAAATCAAAATTATAAGGAATTTAATTCTACTGGAAAGGAAATTAGGAAAAATTGATTACTTGGGTGAGAGTGGGGGTTCTCTTTTCAAGGAAATTTAAATCTTGATTTTGTATGTAATCTATGTAATTTAATTTCTCATAATTTTAAGTTAAACACTGGAATTTTTAAATGAGAATTAAGTTTTTTTTTTCTTTCCTTTAAAATAATTTTTAATCAGTACTCGCCCATTTTAAAAAAAAAAAAAATAGCAAACACAAGTCAAACACAACAACAAATAACTTGAAAAAGACACAAAGTTTGTCTACAATCAAAACTAATACAATTAGGGTTTAAAAAAAAAAAAAGAGCTAAATTTGAAAAAAAAAAAAAAAAAGGAGGAACTATGTTTTTTTTTTTTTTAAAAAAAAAAGAAAAAGAAAAATTAGGTATTTGAAAAATATTAAAATTTAAAGAGAAAGATCGATTTTGTAGCCAAATGAAATTACCAATATGCCCTTGGCATGAAACCTCCATTGGAAATCATATTCAATCTCTTATCTCTTTCATCTTCAACCAAAATCATCATCAATCCAGCAAAATCATCAGCATCAATCACCAACTCAAAATTATCATCATTAATTAATCAACAAAAACCAGTGTTCAATCACCAAAAATACCCTAAAACAACCCATAATCAACTCCAAAACAATTCAAAACAACTGTTCGAACCTAGATTTTGGGTTCAAATTACCAATTCTAGGTTCAAACCCAGAATTGGATTCGAGAGTCATTCGAACCTAGTCTAGGTTCAAATGATTCATTTGAACCCAGACTGAGATCGAATGATTCTCGAACCCAGTTCTAGGTTCAAATCATTCAAACCTAGATCTAGGTTCAATTAGAATCCAATAGTTTGATTGGGTTCGAGAAGAAGAAGAAGAAGAGAAGAATAAGAAGTAGAAGAGGAGAGAAGAGAAAGAAAGTGACTGGTTGGAAGAAGAAGAAGAGAGAAAAGAGAGAGAATGATTGGGCTTTTTGTGGTTTTTTTATTATTTTTTAAATTTATATTTTTTCTCAAATTAATCTCCATTATCCATTTTCATGCAGACAATGAAGATCAGATTAAATGTATTTTTAATTTATTTAAAGTTTTTAAAATTTATTTTAAAAGAAAATTAAAAAGTAAATTTATTGAGGGGCAATTGCGTCTTTTAACATTTTTTACATAGTCAACCAAACTCAATGACGATCAATGCAGTCAACCCGTTAGTCAAGGGAGAACGTTGCAAAAAAATCAAAAAGTTGTATGTTCATGTGAATGTCAAATTTGTAGGCAGGTTATGGGTAATTTTTTCATTATTTTAAAATTTGATGATAATGAACTAGATCCAAGATCTAGACTTACGATGTAACCATAAACCATCAACTCACATTTATAATATTGTTTTAATTTAATTCTCATTATTATGTTCTATTTTATTTTGTTCTTAATGTTTTGAATTAATTGGCCACTAGTTCAATTGATCTGATAATAGTGATGAACTCGCGAGATGTAGTCACGTGTTTAGATCTAAAATGGGACAGCATGAATTGCATATGATAGAGATATACCCGTGTGGTTTATGTGGTCAATATTAATGATTGATGCTTAATGTGCCTAGGTTGGTTAATTGTCATAAAAATATAATCAGTTAATTTAGGTAAGTTCACTTGACCATCAAGAGAGACTTGTGGACAAATTAGAATTATTAGACCAAATACATGATGAGAATAAATTATTATCAATGGAAATTTGGGTTGAGTAGATTGGTAAGGTGATATTATAACTCTAGAATCTCATTCTCCTTGGTTGTGAGTTATTTTATTTTGTTCTTTTCTTTGTTTAAGAATTACATTTAATCCATTGTTTCAATAGTCTGGATAAGGTGTGGTATTGACTGGGTTAGTCATTAATTAGATTTTGATCATCTTCATATAAACGATATTTTATTCACCATTATATTACTTGTGGATCATATGTACTTGCACGGGTTTCTAAAGTAAATATTCGATATTGTGTTTTAATTAGAAAAATCTCATCATTGAAATTAATTTATAAAACATACTAGAAATTTACCTATCAGAAATCATCAGAAGAAAAATAAATAGTAACCATAGTTGGTCTCAAAGACAAAAAAAACAAATAAAAAAAGAAAATATAAAATTAAAAAAAAAAAAACCCATAGAGGCAACAATTTAGGTATGAACGGTGAAGAAGCATGTGAGGTAGGGTAGTGGTGGAATGAGCGGTGAGGCGAGAGAGAGAGGCATGGTGTTAGGTGGACAAAGAAACTGCTAGCCTATGAAAGAGAGATGAAGAAATTGATTGAGAGGGGTGGCAGCTAGGATAAAGAGTGAGAGAATTTATGAGTGTTAGGTTTTTATATACGTTTATATATATTAATTCTTTTAAGTTGATTTTCAATTTGTTTCAGTTTTTCAAACCAAAACTGACTTGAAACCAATTAGAGTAGGTTTTTGTCAATGAAAACCGACATGACCTTAACACTAATTGAAAACCCACTTTTTCGGGTCGGGTTGGTTCCCCTTTTTTTGCCCACCCCTAGATAAAACACAATAAATGAATCTTCTCTCTTTGTGTGTCTAAAATAGGATTCTTATCAAGTATACAACATAACAATAAATCAACCAAATCATCAAAGCACTAAAATAGTAAATGAATCACAAAGTGAGACATCGAATTTTTACGTGGAAAACCCAATATGAGAAAAACCACGGTGACCATAGTCGACTTAAAAATCTTCCACTATTTTCAATAAAATAACAATAGGTTCTCTCTAGAATAACTAGAGATTTATAATAGCATCAAAATGAAATATTCTTGGCTCAATAGCACCTTATTCTTCATCTAAACAGATGAATTCTAACGAGACAAAGGTTAGGTCTCACCAATTGGGCATCTCAAGATAACACCATAAGAGGATAATTGGAAAATCCAACCAGTAGATTTGTAGAGCTTCTTGCAAGGATTCTCCTGCTGAAATTTGGGCTAAATTTGACAAAGTTTAGCCACATGATCTTCAAACAAGAAACCCTAAAACATTTTCCCTTTTTTTCTTTGTTTCTATTTTTTCCCCCTCACTCAAAAGCTGCAGCTTCGGGTTCAAAAGCCTTTATTTGGTGTAAGCCCATTAGATAAGCAAACCAAACAGACTACACTGTTTGGTCTATGTTCTATGCTACCAATGGTCTTTTTATTTGGTTACTATATCCTGTGCTCGTGTCTCCTTATTTCACAATGCTATTTGAAGTTCTTTCATTTCAAATGACAGAAAAGGTTGAAAATATAAAATCAAGCCTGAACAAGAAATTTAGAATCAATTTAAGCATATCACTAGTAAAAAACATCCAACACTAAAGGAAACAAAATTGTGTACGAGACCTGTATTTGAATTAGCTTGTTTCCAAAAGCATCTTGGCGGCCTATAGCATAGATATCTTGAGAATGAAGAACCTATGCATTGCATGGACCTTCCGGATGAAAAATCTACCTATGCCTTCAACAATTAAGCATATGTCTAGTATAACATTTGATGACATGCTAAATGAATTAATTTAAATTTAAACATTCATTATCAACAAATGAAAATACATACCACTAATAATACAACTTGTAGGTCATCAGCATCCCATTGTTTCACATATAATTGAGGTGTTGTTCATTTTTTATCAACCGCACTACAATGACTTCCTGCTATTCACAACCAATCTCATTTTTTGGCCTCTTCTCAAGCAGCAAAACCTAAGTCAAATAGACAAAAAATTTACATGTTTTAACTCTCATTGAGATAGTTAAACTCAATAATTATTAATACAATTTTTTTTTTGATAATATTATTAATACAATTTTAAACATTGAGAACCATGTCCACAACATTGCAACTATGTTATGGTCAAAGTTACCAAAATTGTGTTTTTTGTTATCAATCAAAAGTTGCAAAGGGCCCAAGTCTACAAAATTTCAATCAACAAAATGTTGTCCTTAACCTTTCTTGACAAGGCATCTTGGAACAAAACTTGCTTCCTTATTAAAAATTCACCTATATTTAAAATTGAGGCCTTCATTTTTTACACATGACAAAAGGAAGTTTTGTATGGAGATTGATTTTAACATTCAGAGGCATGTAATTAATGCTTTCAATAGCACATAGCTAGTTTCCTCCATTGAATTTCAATTATCAATAAGATACTACTAATTACTTAAAATATCCACTATAGATCAAGAGGATGATGTCCTTCACCTTTCTTGGCTAGAGATGAAAATTTTATTCATCCTGAATTGAGATCCCCAATTGGACTTTGATGTCTGCCCTAAAACTGCCATGGTGAAGCTCTGTATAGGCAAATAAGTAGGGAATTAAAAACAGAACAAAACATAAATAGTCAAAAATTCTATAATCACCTTATGTTAGAAAATCAATTAAGATATATTTCAAGCCATTAGCCTAGTTTATTTATATGCACCTACATTTGACACTGATGCTTCAAGTTGTTTCGAATGATATTGTGTACAATTTTGATAGTCATTAATTATCTAACCATGCATCTTCAGTGACAAATTCCACACTAGCGAACACAGATACCAATTTATTAAGGTCAAGTTCACACACCATACATCAAGGACTTGGTCTTATTTGGTTTACTTATATAATCACATCTATTTAAAAAACCTAACCTTGTCAAATGTTGCACTGCCTCTGAAAAGATGTTAAATCACTTTTCAACTAAAAGATTTTGCTCACTTACTCAACATTTAAATTAGATATTCAATATAAAAAATTAATTAATCATATCATCAAGGTAGACAACTAGATTAGAAGTCAAAGGTGATCAAGCAAAACATGCTATTGGAAAAATTTCATTTCCTCCATTTGCCATAAGCCACTAAAGCCATTGCTTCGAAAAACTCACATATATTATTAACAAGTACAATTGAAATGATAGAGTGTATGGATAGAGGGTAAGACAATGAACATAGGCAGAAGTTTTTGATTTAAGGGAAACTTGTCAATGATATTTGAGACTTCAAATAATGGTGCATATTAATCAAATTTAAGCATTGTTTTGGCACTACATACCGTATGAGTAGGAGACATAATGTGACTGGTTTCCTTGTTTTAGTTTTGCACACATAAACAACAATTGATAAAAAGAATACAACAATTGCATTGTTTCTAGTCAGGAAGGAACTTACACGGAATGGTATTTAATCATGTCTACCATTAACGGGGCATACTGTGAAGGTTGTGTATAACTTGTCATAAGACCATCAGTGGCGCTCAAAGCTAAAATTGTGCATTACAGATAATTGGATATGTTATTTGAAATAACACAAATCAAGCAGGTGGTACAAAATCACTTGACAAAAAATAAAGTAGTATTTATTAAACATACAGAATGAAACACAACTTGTCAAAAACCTTATAACAGAAAACAAATAACATATTCAAGATCTCTTATAGTTTGATGTCAGATACCATCATTTGACATTGATTTTTCAAGTCATATAAGACAATAGTATCCAATATTCTGATAAGCATTGATCACTTGACAGCTCATTCTTCAATGACAAAATCAACTAGCTGGAAGTGGAAGAAGGATGCTGCTCAAGTATTACATATTCTTAGGAAAAGTTCTTAAAAGAAAGAAAGTAATAAGATCACCACAAACCATATTTGAAAAAACTTACTTGAGAAATAAATAGTTCAATGTGTCTTTAGAACCCAATACCTCTCCTTGGGATAGATAAATCTGACAATAATTGAATATGATTTCAAAAAATCAGAACAAAATTAAGATTATGACAAGAAAAACAAGTAGATATACCTCTTGTTATGATGGATAAAGTCAAGACCACTTGCCTAATTAATATCATACAAAATGATTTGAAATTGATTCTTTGAGCCATGCAAGATAACATATTGATAGTCATCGATCAATCAATGGCAAAATGAATTGATGACACTGAAATATTAAAAAGAGAAATAGATTTAATTAGCTTTCACATATTCATATATGAAAATTTAAATGGAAACAAACTAATAAGATCATCGCACACCATATCTAAAAAGACTAACTTGATCTAATTTTATTCCTTTCAACAAATGTACTAAATTCCTTTCTAATACTAATCTAGTTGTTGTAGAATAGCATTCCAATTAAATGATTTTGTCCACTTACCTAGCAAAAATACTAAATTCCTTTCTAATGCTAATCTAGTCGTTGTAGAATAGCATTCCAATTAAATGATTTGTCCACTTACCTAGCACTGAAAAGACCATACCCAATCAAAGATAAAGTAATAAAATATAAATTCTAAAATTAGGAAATAAAATTAAATAATCACATAATTTAGTGATGTCAAACATTCAAATCAAGCGTAGCAGCTACAAAAAGAGCAAACTACGTAAAAGGGTGTATGCCTACAAAACTTTTTACTTGTATCCTTGAAGTAAAAAGCCAAATGGCCTGGAAAAACCTTCTCGACTACTCCAGCTACCATGAACCTCAAGACCAATGTGACAACTTGATTTGAAATACTATAGAACATAGATAGAAGATCAGATAAGATGGAAATATGCCAATTACCTAGTTCTTTTTGAAGGAAATAATCCTTTGCACTATGTATTTAATTGTAAACTCTTCGCCATCTATAATACTTGTCCTACTCTTCATTCTCTCGTATTCAACATTCAACCAAAGCCAATTTGATAAGAAATTTATGCGTCTTTTTAAATAAAACATAATCCTAGCAACGTTAAATAAAAATAATCAACAAGCACACTTGATAATGATAGACAATTGGATAAGATCTCTACAACCAATTACCTAATTGATTTTCCACACACACAAGTCTAGAAAAAAGTCAAAATTCCAAGTTTTTGACATTAAGCTTTTGCTGAAGTCTACAAAAGTTGATCAATTTAATATGGTTCATATTCTATACATATTATAGACTATAAGGAAGAAAACAATGACACACTGATTATAAATGAAAAGTTATCAGAATCAAGAGGCTTTACACAAAAAAATTTATAAAAAAAAAAAGAAAAAGACAAAGATCCATAAGCTGTCACATACTCTTAGTAAGAAATCTGAAAGTAGCATGGCCTACTCAGAACGAACTGTGCTGATAATTAGAAGTCTGAGCAGAGTGTAAAGACTATAGGTCATGTTCTTGGTTGAAAGTAACATGGCCTACTTTTCACTCTCTTGTATTCAACATTCAACATTCAACCAAGAACATTCACTCTCTTAGAAGGTGATAATTAGGAACATGGCCCATAGTCTTTACACCGCATTAAAATTAAAGATAGTTACTACTCTACATCAACACTATAATAAATACCTTCGAGAGAAGTCCACTACCATGCCACTCAGAACAAACTGTGCTGATATAGCATCTACTGAGGGAGGACTAGCATCAACAACCTTGGAACAAGTAAAACCTCTTCATGGCTCTCACGTTTGAATTCAGTCATACCTTTTGCTGCTCTGCCTCCTGTGGGCATATCATAGTGAAACCATGATCACCTTAAGGGATTAAAACAGAAGACCAAAAGTCCAAATTAGTTAATTAAATATGATTTTCTTACAACATAACTGTAGGCTTCAACCGGCGGGTTAACACTCAGCTCTATGTTAGAAACAAGAATGCCAAGGCTTAGGCTGCCTCACAACCACTCCCATCATGAATGAAGTCTCTAGCAATGTGCAGCATTAATCCCGTCTACATCTCTCATGCATCCATTCACTACGATAGCAGCCCACCCGTTGTTATGAGCCAACTATGCCAAATTCCCTCCAACTAAATCACACCTTTTGTCTACCCGCAACATCATCTAGCTTCTTTTTCCAACCTTCCTATGGGCACATCTTGTGCTGTTCACTTGACAAAAATGCTGCCAAACACCCAAGCACAACATTTTTTACATGCATCTGAAATCCAATTAAACATGCTAAATCTTGAACATTAATTTTTTAACCTTTTTTCACATTGCATCTAGGTAAGGCCATTGATTCACCTTGAAAGGCGTTTCTCCAATGCAAACAACGTCCAAAGATAGGAAAATGATAGCTTTGCATAGAAAACTCCAAAAAAAAAAAAAAAGGAATTATGAAGAGTAGTCAAAAACTGCTATCTAAACATATTTTAAGATAGAAAAATCATAACTAGGATACTAAAAGCCATTTACCCAATTTAGTATGACATGCTATTACTACTAAATAGGATACAAAGCATTTTAATCCCCTAAATGTTGTTGTTGGAGTCCTTGATTGGCACTAATATATATGAAAATATAATTACCTAATGCCTTATAAATCTTAAGAGAGAATCTGAAAGAACATAAAGCAATAAGATTAGCATAATCATATCTTATGGAATTACTTGATCTTTTGTTTTTTTTCTACTGCAATGGTCATAATCAATGTATAATTCATTCCCTCACCTCTTAAAGATCCATAATTAATTCTAACCAAAAGAAATTTCTGATTTTCCATCCATAGAGAATCCCTTCTTCTGAATCATATCTCACTCTAGAGAATCCCTTCTTCTGAATCATATCTCACTCTTCTATCTCTTGTGCATCCCACAAACCGCCAACAACCAAGACATTTGACAAGAAATTTACATGTTAGCTTCTCAAATCAGATATCGACGCATACAAGTTTGAAAAAAAAAATCGTGTACAACATTAAATTTTAATAATCAGCAAACACGTTTGAATTAATGCAAAGTACAAAGGAAACATTGGATGTTATGTCTAGGGCCAAGTACTTGGTTCATAATTCATGTGCCAATGTCAAAGTATAGTGAACCATGTTCTTGCTTCAAATGGGTTGTGAATGTAACATTAAAATTAATATATTAATTAAGTTCCAATTTACAGGAAATTTGATCTGGCTTTATCCTTATAAAATATAAATATTGATAGATTTAAATATAATAATAAGTAACAAAGAAATGTAGAAAATAAATAGTAACCATAGTTGGTCTTAAAGACAAAAAAAAAAAAAAAAAACAAAATATAAAATAAAAAAATAAAAAACCATAGAGGCAGCAATATAGGTACAAATGGCGAAGAAGCATGTGAGGTAAGGTAATGGTGGAATGAGTGGTGAGGAGAGAGAGAGAGGCATGGTGTTAGGTGGACAAAGAAACTACTAGCCTATGAAAGAGAGACAAAGAAATTGATTAAGAGGGGTGGCGGCTAGGGTAAAGAGTGAGAGAATTTATGAGTGTTAGGTTTTTATATATGTTTATATATATTAATTCTTTTAAGTCGATTTTTGATCAGTTTCAGTTTTT
This sequence comes from Nephelium lappaceum, assembly GCA_021234005.1. Taxonomy (NCBI): domain Eukaryota; kingdom Viridiplantae; phylum Streptophyta; class Magnoliopsida; order Sapindales; family Sapindaceae; genus Nephelium; species Nephelium lappaceum. Next base: position 15,417,872 of record CM037997.1, on the reverse strand, counting down.
CAAACCAAAAACTGACTTAAAACCAATTAGAGTAGGTTTTTGTCAATGAAAACCAACATGACCGTAACACTAATTGAAAACCGACTTTTTCGTGTCAGGTTGGTTCCCCTTTTTTGGCCCACCCCTAGATAAAACACAACAAATGAATCTTCTCTCATTGTGTGTCTAAAATAGGATTCACATCAAATATACAACATAACAATAAATCAACCAAAGCATCAAAGCACTAAATAGTAAATGAATCACAAAGTGAGACATCGAATTTTTACGTGGAAAACCCAATATGAGAAAAAACCACGGCGACCATAGTTGACTTAAAAATCTTCCACTATTTCCAATAAAATAACAATAGGTTCTCTCTAGAATAACTAAAGGCTTATAATAACATCAAAAAGAAATATTTTTGGCTCAACAACACCTTATTCTTCATCTAAACAGATGGATTCTAACAAGACAAAGGTTAGGTCTCACCAAGTGGGCATCTCAAGATAACACCATAAGAGGATAATTGGAAAATCCAACTAGTAGATTTGTAGAGTTTCTTGCAAGGATTCTCCCATTGAAATTTGGGCTAAATTTGACAAAGTTTAGCCATATGATCTTCAAACAAGAAACCCTAAAACCACTTTCCCTTTTTTTCTTTGTTTCTTTTTTTTTTTCCCCCTCACTCAAAAGTTGCAACTTCGGGTTCAAAGTCTTTATTTGGTGTAAGCCCATTATATGAGCAGACCAAACAGACTACACTGTTTGGTCTATGTTCTATGCTACCGGTGGTCTTTTTACTTGGTTACTATATCTTGTGCTCGTGTCTCCCTATTTGACAATGCTATTTGAAGTTCTTTTATTTCAGATGACATAAAGGTTGAAAATATACAATCAAGCCTGAACAAGAAATTTAGAATCAATTTAAGCATATCACTCGTTTAAAAACATCCAACACTAAAGGAAACAAAATTGTGTACGAGACCTGTATTTGAATTAGCTTGTTTCCAAAAGCATCTTGGCGGCCTGTAGCATAGATATCTTGAGAATGAAGAACCTGTCCATCGCATGGACCTTCCGGATGAAAAATCTACCCATGGCCTTCAACAATTAAGCATATGTTTAGTATAACATTTGATGACATGCTAATGAAATTATTTAAATTTAACATTCATTATCAACAAATGAAAATACATACACGCTAATAATACAACTTGTCGGTCCATCAGCATCCCATTGTTTCACATATAATTGAGGTGTTGTTCATTTTTCATTCATCCACACTACTATGATTCCCGCTAGTCACAACCAATCTCATTTTTTTGGGCCTCTTCTCAAGCAACAAAACCTAAGTCAAATTAGACAAGCAAATTTACAAGTTTTAACCTCTTCCTGAGATAGTTTAACCCAACAATTATTAATACAATTTTTTTTTTGATAAATTATTAATACAATTTTAAACATTGAGAACCATGTCCACAACCATTGCAACTATGTTATGGTCAAAGTTACCAAAATTGTGTTTTTTGTTATCAATCAAAAGTTGCAAAGGGCCCAAGTCTACAAAATTTCAATCAACAAAATATTGTCCTTAACCTTTCTTGACAAAACATCTTGGAACAAAACTTGCTTCCTTATTAAAAATTCACCTATATTTAAATTTGATGCCTTCATTTTTTACACAAGACAAAAGGAAGTTTGTATGGAGATTGATTTTAACATTCAGAGGCATGTAATTAATGCTTTCAATAACACATAGCTAGTTTCCTCCATTGAATTTCAATTATCAATAAGATACTACTAATTACTTAAAAATATCCACTATAGATCAAGAGGACGATGTCCTTCACCTTTCTGGCTAGAGATGAAAATTTTATTAATCCTGAATTGAGATCCCCAATGGACTTTGATGTCTGCCCTAAAACTGCCATGGTGAAGCTCTGTATAGGCAAATAAGTAGGGAATTAAAAACAAAACAAAACATAAATAGTCAAAAATTCCATAATCACCTTATGTTAGAAAATCACATTAAGATATATTGCAAGCTATTAGCCTAGTTTATCTATATGCACCCTACATTTGACACTGATGCTTCAAGTTGTTTCGAATGATATTGTGTACAATTTTGATAGTCATTAATTTTCTAACCATGCATCTTCAGTGACAAATTCCACACTAGGGAAACACATATACCAATTTATTAAGGTCAAGTTCACACAACATATATCAAGGACTTGGTCTTATTTGGTTTACTTATATAATGCCATCTATTTAAAAACCTAACCTTGTCAAATGTGCACTACCTCTGAAAAGATGTTAAATCACTTTTCAACCTAAAAGATTTTGCTCACTTACTCAACATTTAAATTAGCTATTCAATATAAAAAATAAATTAATTATATCATCAAGGTAGACAACTAGATTAAAAGTCAAAGGTGATCAAGCAAACATGCTATTGGAAAATTTTCATTTCCGCCATTTGCCATAAGCCACTAAAGCCATTGCTTCGAAAAACTCGCATATATTATTAACAAGTACAATTGAAATGATAAGAGGTGTATGGATAGAGGATAAGACAATGAACATAGGCAGAAGTTTTTTGATTCAAGGGAAATTGGTCCAATGATATTTGAGACTTCAAATAATGGTGCATATTAATCAAATTTAAGCCTTGTTTTGGCACTACTAATACCGTATGAGTAGGAGACATAATATGACGGTTTCTTTGTTTTAGTTTTGCACACCATAAACAACAATTAGATAAAAGACATACAACAATTGCATTGTTTCTAGTCAGGAAGGAACTTACACGGAATGGTATTTAAATCTGTCTCCCATTAACGGGGCCATACTGTGAAGGTTGTGTATAATTTGTCATAAGACATCCGTGGCACTCAAAGCTAAACAGTGGTGCATTACGGATAACTGGATATGTTATTTGAAATAACACAAATCAAGCAGGTGGTACAAAATCACTTGACAAAAAATAAAGTAGTATTTATCAAACATACAGAATGAAACACAGCTTGTCAAAAACCTTATAACAGAAAACAAAAATAACATATTCAAGATCTCTTATAGTTTGATGTCAGACACCATCATTTGACATTGATTTTTCAAGTCATATAAGACAATAGTATCCAATACTTCTGATAAGCATTGATCACTTGACAGCTCATTCTTCAATGACAAAATCAACTAGCCTGGAGTGGAAAGAAGGATGCTGCTCAATATTACATATTCTTAGGAAACGTTCTAAAAGAAAGAAAGTAATAAGATTCACCACAACACATATTTGAAAAAACTTACTTGAGAAATAATAGTTTAATGTGTCTTTAGAACCCAATAAACTCTTCTTGGGATAGATAATCTGACAATAATTGAATATGATTTCAAAAAATCAGAACAAAATTAAGATTATGACAAGAAACAACAAGTAGATATACCTCTTGATATGATAGATAAAAGTCAAGACCACTTGCCTAATTTAATATCATACAAAATGATTTGAAATTGATTCTTGAGCCATACAAGATAACATATTGATAATAATCGATTAATCAATGGCAAAATGAATTGAGGACACTGAAATATTAAAAAAGAGAAATAGATTTAATTAGCTTTCACATATTCATATATGAAAATTTAAATGGAAACAAACTAATAAGCATCATCACACACCATATCTAAAAAGACTACTTGATCTAATTTTATTCCTTTCAACAAATATACTAAATTCCTTCTGATACTAATCTAGTTGTTGTAGAATAGCATTCCAATTAAATGATTTGTCACTTACCTAGCAAAAATACTAAATCCTTTCTAATGTTAATCTAGCTCGTTTGTAGAATAGCATTCCAATTAAATGATTTTGTCCACTTACCTAGCACTTGAAAGGACCGTACCCCAATCAAAGACAAAGTAATAAAATATAAATTCTAAATTAGGAAATTAAAATACATAATCACATAATTTGGTGATGTCAAATATTCAAATCAAGCGTAGCAGCTACAAACAGAGCAAACTACATAAAAGGGTGTGTATGCCCGCAAAACTTTTTACTTGTATCCTTGAAGTAAAAAGCCAAATGGCCTACAAAATCTTCTCGACTACTCCAGCTGCCATGAACCTCAAGACCAATGTGACAACTTAATTTGAATAATATAGAACATAGATAGAAGATCAGTTAAGATGGAAATATGCCAATTACCTAGTTCTTTTTGAAGGAAATAATCCTTTGCACTATGTATTTGATTGTAAACCTCTTTGCCATCTATTAATACCTTGTCCTACTCTTCACTCTCTTGTATTCAACATTCAACCAAAGCCAATTTGATAAGAAATTTTATGTGTCTTTTAAATAAAACATAATCCTAGCAACATTAAATAAAAGAAGTAATTGTACAAAACTTCCCTCAGGTTTGCCTAAAAACAAAGGGAAACATATTTATTATTTATTTCAACCAAAAACCCCCACACCTAACGTTGACTTTGTCACTGTTAATAAGTGAAGGGCATTTTGGTCCATTATACCCCCTAAGTCATCATCATCATCATTCATCATCTCTCTCTCTCTCTCTCTCTCCTCTCTCTCTCTCTGCTCTAAAGGGCAATTCCTTTTGGTCAATTACACCCCCTAAGTCATCATCACTCATCCTCTCTCTCTCTCTCTCTCTCTCTCTCTATGAAGCGCATTTTTGGTCCCATTATACCACTAAGTCATCATCATCATCATCATCAATACTCTCTCTATCTCTCCTCTCTCTACTCTCTCTCTCTCCCCACCAATTTTCATCGTCGTCGGCGCCACCTTCACGAACGGTGTTCCAAGTGCATCACAAACCAAAATCTATCACCATTCCCTCCTTCTCCTTCTCATTCGTCTGATTGTCTCTCTCTCCTGCTTCTCCCTTTCTCCCTGCTCTCCCCGCCTCTCCAACTCTGCCGTTGCAGATGTGAAACCAGCATCTCCCTCCAACTCTGTCACCGCGAGGAAGGTCTAGATTTCTGGGTCTCTATCGACACATGGAAACCAGAAATCTAAGTCTCTCTCGTGGGTTCGTTCGAAGATGATAGGTCTGGGTTGCTTTGGCAGTGTATGTGTTTAATGTTGAAGATGAAACAGGAGACTAAAATGTCTCAGGTGTTTTGATGGGTGTGGTGATGATGACTGATGAGGTATGTGTTTGTTTTGATGGTGACGATGATCTGAGTTTATTTTTGACTTTTGTTTTTTTTGAAACTGAGAACATGGTTATAATTGTTGTGTAGATGATTTGGGTTGTGTAAAGTTTGGTTGAAAAAATCGAATTGAAAAGATATTTGAGTTGGTGTTTGCTGGTGAATCTTATGGTTAGTCTGCAAATCTTTTAATTTTTTTTGGATTGATTTAACTGAATTTTAGATTGATTTGGTTGATTGAATAAAATTAATTAAAAGGATTGTGATTGTATTTTAAAAATTACATTTGTTTTTTTTTTCAAAATATTTTTTCTTCTTTTATTTTATTATTTTTCATTTTTTTATTTTTATTTTGATGATTTTTGGAAAATTTTATTTTTAACATATTATTGGTAATGATTTTTAGGATTTTTTTTCTTAAGGATTTTTTCTTATTTGTGGGTAAAATGGTCATTTGATCAAAAATCTTGGTCAACTGTTAAAGTTGACGGAAACTGACTAATGGTGTGGGAGCTTTGGTGTAATAAACTGATAAATATATTTTCGTTTGTTTTTTGACAAACCTCGGGGTGGTATTGTGCAATTACTTCTAAATAAAATAAACAACAAGCACACTTGATAATGATAGACAATTGGATAAGATCTCTACAACCAATTACCTATTTGATTTTCCACACACATAAATCTGGAAAAAAAGTCAAATTCCAAGTTTTTGACATTAAGCTTTTGCTGAAGTCTACAAAAGTTGATCAATTTAACATGGTTCATATTCTATACATATTATAGACTATAAGGAAGAAAACAATGACACACTGATTATAAATGAAAAGTTATCAGAATCAGAGGCTTTACACAAAAAAAATAATAAAAAAAAAAAGATAAAGACAAAGATCCATAAGCTGTCACATACTCTTAGTAAGAAATCTGAAAGTAGCATGGCCTACTCAGAACGAACTGTGCTGTAATTAGAAGTCTGAGCAGAGTGTAAAGACTGTAGGCCATGTTCTTGGTTGAAAGTAACATGGCATACTCTTCGCTCTCTTGTACTTCAACATTCAACATTCAACATTCAACCAAGAACATTCACTCTCTTAGAAGGTGATAATTAGGAACATGGCCCATAGTCCTTTACACCGCATTAACATTAAAGATAGTACTACTCTACATCAACACTATATATATATACCTTCGAGAGAAGTCCACTACCATGCCACTCAGAACAAACTGTGCTGATCCAGCATCTACTGAGGGAGGACTAGCATCAACAACCATTGGAACAAGTAAAACCTCTTCATGGCTCTCACGTTTGAATTCAATCATACCTTTTGCTGCTCTGCCTCCTGTGGGCATATCATAGTGAAACCATGATCACCTTAAGGGATTAAAACAGAAGACCAAAAGTCCAAAATAGTTAATTAAATATGATTTTCTTACAACATAACTGTAGGCTTCAACCGGCGGGTTAACACTCAGCTCTATGTTAGAAACACGAATGCCAAGGCTAGGCTGCCTCACAACCACTCCCATCATGACTGAAGTCTCTAGCAATGTGCAGCATTAATCCCGTCTACATCTCTCATGCATCCATTCACTACGATAGCAGCCCACCCATTGTTATGAGCCAACTGTGCCAAATTCCCTCCAACTAAATCACACCTTTTGTCTACCCCGCAACATCATCCAGCTTCTTTTTCCATCCTTCCTATGGGCACATCTTGTGCTGTTCACTTGACAAAAATGCTGCCAAACACCAAGCACACAGTTTTTTATATGCATCTGAAATCCAATTAAACATGCTAAATCTTGAACATTAATTTTTTTAACCTTTTTCACATTGCATCTAGGTAAGGCCATTGATTCACCTTGAAAGGCGTTTCTCCAATGCAAACAATGTCCAAAGATAGGAAAATGATAGTTTTGCATAGAAAACTCCAAAAAAACAAAAAGAATTATGAAGAGTAGTCAAAAACTACTATCTAAATATATTTTAAGATAGAAAAATCATATAACTAGGATACTAAAGGCCATTTACCCAATTTAGCATGACATGCCATTACTACTAAATAGGGTACACAGCATTTTAATTCCCTAAATATTGTTGTTGGAGTCTTTGATTGGCACTAATAGATATGAAAAATAATTACCTAATGCCTTATAAATCTTAAGAGAGAATCTGAAAGAACATAAAGCAATAAGATTAGCATAATCATATCTTATGGAATTACTTGATCTTTTGTTTTTTTCTACTGCAATGGTCATAATCAATGTATAATTCATTCCTCACCTCTTAAAGATCCATAATTGATTCTAACCAAAAGAAATTTCTGATTTTCCATCCACAGAGAATCCCTTCTTCTAAATCATATCTCACTCTAGAGAATCCCTTCTTCTGAATCATATCTCACTCTTCTATCTCTTGTGCATCCCACAAACCGCCAACGACCAAAGACATTCGACAAGAAATTTACATGTTAGCTTCTCAAATCAAATATCGACGCATACAAGTTTGAAAAAAAAATCATGTACAACATTAAATTTTAATAATCAGCAAACACGTTTGAATTAATGCAAAGTACAAAGGAAACATTGGATGTTATGTCTAGGGCCAAGTACTTGGTTCATAATTCACGTGCCAATGTCAAAGTATATAGTGAACCATGTTCTTGCTTCAAATGGGTTGTAAATGTAACATTAAAATTAGTATATTTAATTAAGTTCCAATTTACAAGAAATTTGATCTGGCTTTATCCTTATAAAATATAAATATTGATAGATTTAATATAATAATAAGGTACTAAGAAATGTAGCAAATACTTGCAGATAGATGTTCGCTGAACCAATAGGAAGTTCAATGACAATCTCTTTGTTTATATACAAACAATAACAATGGCATGCAACAAAATGCCTAAATGTTATCAGAATAAGGAAGCTTTAATCAGAAAAATTATGAAAAAACACAAAAGAAGAAATAGAATGGAACTGTCAAAGATTTGAGTCATCAAGCCACACCTGAAGCCTCTTCCTTGTCACTTGACATTGAATCATTGAATTTTTTTATCTTTGAAGTGAATTAATCTTTAATGATAATATCCACAACCTCTGACATCATCCATGGAAAATATTGTATAAGCAAATAAAGAAATAGAAAACTAGCCTGCAATATTTACCCAATAAAAAAAAAAAAAAAAAAAAAATTAAAGATAATTTCTACTTTACCTTCAGTTATGTTATACCATATCGATGAAAGTTCATGTCAATGCCACTGAAAACAAGATTTGTGTTGAGCAAGTATATATTAAGGGAAGAGACTCAAAGTGGAACAAGTGAACATGAACAACCTCAAGAACAGGAAAAGCCACTTTTGGCCTCTAATGCTAGAATGCATAGAAGCATACCAATAGGAACTCTGTCTCCTCTGGTAACATCAGAATGAAATTATTGATTGTGCAATCTTCTTATTTAATTCTACCGTTGGACATATCTTGGCTAGTTCACCTATCAGACTATGCAATTAAAGTCCCTTGAGAAAGGAAACTAACTTCTTGCAAAAGGAAACTAACTTCTGTTGTATTCTTGTACCCAAAAGTTTAAAACCAATAGTCTAAACAATGAACAACAACATCATGACTCTTCAAATCTACATGCCTCCCAACACGTCCTTTTGAGATATATAATCCTAATATTTTACAAACATAGTATAACTTCAAACAACGAGAGTACACATCCTCTACTGTGACATACTCCAAGAAAAGCCTAAAATTCAAGTCAGTGACTACTCTATTTTGACTTTGTTATACCATAACTTGAGAAGAGCCCATGTTGATGCCACTTAGAACAGATTAGTGTCGCCCACCCAGCATCGCATGTTGAGAGAGGAGACTTGGGGTGCTACAAGTGGGTGTGAACAACCTTCGAATAGGGGAATCCTCTTCAATGTTACACATTTGAATTCACAAAAGCATACTCATTGAAACTTTGCCTCTTCTCATCACATCAGAACAAAAATATTGATTGCATTGCACCTCCCTTCTTTTTCTTGCCTATTCTTATGCAATAAAACCCCAAACATAAAGATAAGAAATATACCTCTCCTTACAATGCATAAACCTGGCAATTTACAAACATCAAGGACACATCACCAACTCAAAATGCCTAAATTATGGAATGGAGCATTTTCCTTACCTTTCCTCTCAATGCATCTTGGCATGACAATTTGATTTCCCTTAAAAAACTGGTTGTACGGAAAAATGTAAGGCTTTTAAAGACCTAATTTGAAACTTATTCAAATACCTATGACCAATTAATTAATTTAAAATTAACTTACTGTTTCCAATAAGTGAAAAACATATCAATATAATAAAAACATTGAAGTGAAAAGAAGAGAAGAAGAAAGTACCTGAAGTAGATATATGCTTGTCTCAAGCCTTGTAGCCTTCAACGCTATCTCTTTGCATGTACTCACGATCAATTTGGATATTAGAGATGTGAGAGATGTCAACCAATTCTCTCCTGTTCCCTTTCTATACCGTTTCGATAAGATAGAACACTTATCTATCTTTAATGCTTGTAGCGATGCCATTTGAAGAATCTGCTTTGGCAATTCCTTTAATTTGGGGCACTTACGAATTCCCAATAAATGAAGAGATGGCATGACTTTTACATTATGACTTAGTCCCAAAATCCCACTCTTCCCATTCCTCCATCTCCGAAAACCAGAGAGTTTTCAAATTGGGGAAAATAGTAACTAATGAAGATGAAGTAATGTCATCACTTTCTAATCCCAGTACTTCATTACTCACTCGTTTTACTCTCTTCATGCTACGTATTAGAAGTGATTCAAGGGATGACAATTTTTTCAATGAAGGCAATTGCTCACACTTGATCCATTCAACCAGACTTAATCTTCTCAAATTGGTTAATAACATGATCCAATTAGGTAACACCACATTGCCTATGTAGGTTGATATCATTAACCCTTGCAAGTTTGGAGGAGGTTGTAATGCTTCAAGAATTGCTTCATTGTTTAACGAATTGGACCCACTAAAGTTGAATCCCAATGAACTAATGTTTATCTTATTTTCAAGTTCTATTTTGCAAACTTTTCTCTCATTTGTCATATTTCCCAAACCATTTATTTTAAAACTTCCTTGGAGGTGGTGAAATTTATTTAAACATTCAAGTGAAGATGCTTTGTTACCATAATTACCCTTACTCACATGGAATTCACTTAATGTACGAAGACATGTTAAGTTCTCGAGTCCTTTTGGCATATATCTTAGAGAAGTAGTACAGTCGTTTACTAAATGTCTTAGGTTGATTAACTTTCTTATCCCCTGAGGTAGTTCTTGAAGATTTTTAGAGTGAGAAATAATCAAGGTTTGCAAATATTCACATAATGCTTCTGGTAACATTTCTAACCCCAAATTATTACTTAAGTCAAGGTACCTCAAATGTATTAGCTTTCCTATCTCCCTTGGAAGTTTTTCAAATCTCATCTTAGATACATGTTTTACATTACCACTCATCATATCAAACTTGGCAATACCGCTCAAGGCTAATGCCTTTAAGCATGTATTTTGACACAATAAATCAAGCAAGGCTCCATCAATTGAATGCATGCCAAGCTCAAATTTAAACAAGAGACTCCGCAATTGTTTAATATTGCGAATGTAGATAGGAAATGAACTATTTTTGTCAACCATTAACATGAAATGATGAACTTTCTCAAATGAAATGTTAATACTTGATTCTCCAAAATCTTTGTCAATCAATGCCAAACAATTATTCTTTGTGAGAAATTGAGCAAAGTCATGTACTATATCATGCATCTTACATGCTACAATATTACCAATATCATCTTTTATGAACTCTTGGAAAAAGGAATGTGCCGCTAAAATGTTAAAATATTTTCACCTATCATCTCCATGTCCTTATTTCCTTCTAATTCTAAATAACCATGAGCCATCCACAACTTAATTAACTCCTTCTTAACTAATTGGTAATCCTTTGGGAAAACGGCACAATATGAGAAACATTTTTAACTATAGGAGGCAAATTATGATAACTAAGCATCAAAGGACGAAAAATGTCTTTCTCAAACTCTTCAAGTTTCCACACCTCACTATCTAAGATAGTTTTCCATTCATTACTAGTTTCCTTATACCGCAGGAGACTCCCCATAGTCTTTGCTGCAAGAGGTAAACCCTTGCACTTACTCATAATTTCCTTACCAACATTTTCTAGTTCTCTACACTCCAATTCAGACCTACCAGAAAATGCTAATGACTTGAACATCAACCAACAATGCTCTTCAGATAACTCCTTAATTGGGATAACATCAATTGATTCCATCATACGAGCAACTGCTTGCTTACGTGTGGTAACCAAATTCTACTACCATGAAGACCATTCTTAAACAATGGTGCAATGGTTTCCATTCCTCGTAGTCTTCTGTCCACATGTCATCCAATATAAGAAGAAATTTTTTCCCTCTAATGGATTGACAAATCCTTTGTACACAAGATTCCAAATTAACTAAATCATAGGCTGGCCATTCTAGAGCCACAGCAATTGCTTTAGCAATCCTTAACACATCAAAAGGATCTGACACACATACCCAAATTCTTTTCTCAAAATTCTTGCTTATCTCATCATTGTTATAAACAAGTTGAGCGAGAGTTGTTTTCCCCATTCCTCCCATCCCTACAAGAGAGATGATATGGATGCCCCTTATTTCATCACTACTCTCGCACAACAACTTGCTTATCAAAATATCTTTTTCCTTATCTCGACCATATATCTCGGACTCTTCAATAAACGAGATACTTTCTACTCGTTGAGGTAGTTCAACATTCCTATTTGAAAATGATCTCTTTTTCTTTAGCAATATCATCTAGCCTCTCGGTGACTTCTTTTATTTTAAGAGCTATGTCACGGTGCAAAACAACTTGCTTAAACAAAAGCAAGGAGAGAAAGAAGGAACATACCTTCTTCTTAAGAGAAAGAGCATTTTCAGCTCTCTCAATTTGCAGTTTCAGCTTGGAAGTGTTCCATTTATCCAACACGTTTTCTGCATCATAGGATACAGCTTTGAGCTTATCTAGCCAGAGTCTGACAGTTGCCTCCTTCACTTGCCTTAATCTGCATCAACGAGCACAGCTTGAATGGCTTGGAAGTTGCTAGTCATCCTTTCCACTTCTTTGCTGACACCACGCACGAGTGTAACTTCTTCTCGAACCTGTTGATGAGTGATTGAAGCCAATTGTTCCAGGACAACGGAAACAATTGCATCGGCCATGGTTGAGAGATGGTGGTTTGAATGATAATTACGATAGCAGAAACTGAGTTTTTGGATGTGAAGATGCTCGCATGTGCTGCTTGTTTTTATCCTGGGGAAAAGTGAGAACTTGCTTTGTTTAATGAACTTTCTAATTTACTGGGAAAAAAATTGAATTATTTAATACTTCCTAAAACAAATAAAAAACTGAAGACGCTGTGCTTTTTTTTATATTTGTGAATATTGATTATATTTTTTTTGTAATTCAATTTTATTTATGAAGCAAAAAACTTATAAGGAATGTTCGATGCATCAATTTTGTTTCTAGGAAATATTTATTAAAAATATAAAAATATATTCAAATTAAAACACTGATTATTTTAATATATAAAGATACATTTGGTATTGTTTGTTATAAGTAATTTTGTAAATTGAACCAAATATGTATGTACTTAATATTGTAAACAAAATTGATGATATATTTTGTCATTTATTTAAAATATATTTTAAGAACAATAGAAAGTCTTATTAGCGGGTTCCATACAATGATGCAGCACTCCTTCCATTTTGTAAAAGGCAAGAAGTGAAATCGGTAACTTTTTTCACTATTCTCCCTTAATTTTGTGATAAATATTATTTAATTTATAATTTAAACTTCAATATCACCTAAAATAAGTATCAATTATCACTTAATTAATAGATTGAGTTTCAATATCATATAAAAATAAAAAATATCAATGATACCCTTAATGAATAAGACAAAACGCGTTTGAATTCATTGTTAAAATTGTACTTTTGAAAACTATGTTTAGAAAAAAAAAAACATATTTAAAAAAAATGTCTTTGAAAATATAATATCTTCGATAGGATTTCTTAAAAGTTATTTTAAAAGGCAGAAAATGATAAAATTATTTATTATTTTTGAAAATGAGTAAATAGATGTTAATATGGAAAAGTAATTATTTATTTAAAATCATGTTTTGAAACTTATGAAAAACATAGAAAAAAAAATTAATTTTCACTTTCTAGTTCTAATTTTCGAAAAGATGTTTTCTATTTTCAAAGACACATCTTTCAAAACATACCATCAAATACTTTACTCTCACTTTTCATTTTTGAAAATGAAAAATCATTTTAAAAAATGTATCCAAACATCACAAAAATTTCTCTTCTCTATCTTTTTCTCTTTTATTTTTGTTGAAAAATATATCCATTTGTATGAATCATAATTGAATTTTTTATTTAGATTTTGAAATATTAAGGTAGATCTATTTTTCAGTGTGCAATCATTGAATTAATATATTTTTTTGGGTCAAAATGGTGATGGAATGAATGAAAAATTGGACTTCAATGTGCATGAATTGAGATGAAAGTGCACAGATAATCTCCCTTGCGTGCGGGGGGATTCCAATTTTACATGTACTATCTGCTCTGAAATTCCAACCTTCGACGTACTTATCTATTGAAAATGGTGATAAGAGTCATAAATACGGGTCGCTATAGCGTGTCTTGTCCAAAAAACCCAAATCAATAAACTCCTTACATTTTTAATTGTATTATTATCCTTTGGCTTCAATTTCAAAATTGCGGGCCCTATGGTGTGTGTTATGAAAGAACCCACGGCAAGAAAGCAATAAACACATTACATCTTTCATCCCTTCGGCATCAATTTCAAAATAGCTACGTGAAGCTTATATTTACTCGTCGGCCAACAACGCCTTACTTTTTCAACGCTTACCAATCATTCGTTCACATTTCAAGAATTTAATTGAGTCTGTATTCTTTTCTTATTTTTTTTTTAAACAAATTAATTGAGTCTGTATTCAATTTATTTTTAAATAGATTATAAACTTACGTGCTCAAAATAATGAAATCTGTCGTTTTTCACACGTTTTTTGAACAGTAAGTACATTTAAGAAAAATGTAATGTAATTTTCAATGGCGATATGAATAAGTCTATAATGGACGACCTTTTTCTTTGTATTATTGTTTTTTCTCATTAATCTATACCACCTTTATAAAGAGACAAATACCGTGTAAAGTTTACTCATTAATATTATGGTTTAGGAAAAATCTTCAATGTGTACCTTTCACTATATT